>PVLD010009552.1:0-76363 GCA_004027595.1 Dinomys branickii
AGGCTTCCTGGTTCCCTTGTTTCTTCCTCTTCAAAACTTGTTCTGGGTGGGGTTGAGTTTTGAGACTGCGTTTTGCTCCTCTGTTTTCCCATTTTTGGGTATCAGATTCAAAATGTGGAGCTATAAATTCCAAAGGCAGTTCAGCAGGCGGAGGTCTGCTGCAAAGGCTGCTCCAATGATTCCTTCTCTTTGGGAGAATATCCCTTAAGCTTTCTGCTGAGATTTGTTCTTCTGTCTTCCCTTTTTTGGGTATCTGATTCAAAATATTGAGCAGTAGATTCCCCAGTCAGTTCAACAGGCAAAGGTCTGCTGCAGAGGTTGCTCCAATGATTTTTCTTTGGGGGAATGTCCCTTAAGCTTTCTGCTGAGAGTTCCGCTTAAAAGGCTGTACAGATATTGGTTAGATACTCCCTACCTAGTGACCTGGGTGAGGTGTGTAAGACCGCTCCCCCGCCCTCCCAGGGTTCCCTGCAGGTATAGGGATGGATCTCCTCCCCCAGTCAGTGATCTGGTCGCGAGCGCCGATATCTCACCAGTTTTTGGAGTCCCTGCAGGCAGGAAGTTTCCAAGGTGCCAGTCTATCCTTTGGGGCTTTCTGCGCGGCCCGCCCGATGTGCGCGAAATGTGGGACTGCTGGGCGTTGCCGCCGCCAAAAAGCCGATCTCTGTCGGGAATCGCCGGAAAGCTGCGCCGGCTCGGGAGGTGGGAGGGACCGAGCTGTCTGTGTTCTCAGGGCGTTCGGACCCAGCCAATCTTCCTCCCCGCACGGAGCGTCTCTGGCTCCCAGCGTTTGGGGCCCTCCACGCAGCCTGCCCGATACGCGCGAAATGTGGGACTGCCGGGCGTCTCCGCCGCTAACAAGCCGATCTCTGTCGGGAGTCGCCGGAAGGCTGCACCGGCTCGGGAGGCGGGAGGGACCGAGCTGGCTGCGCTCCCAAGGCGTTTGGACCCAGCCAAACTTCCTCCCCACACGTAGCGTCCCTGGCTCCCAGCGTTTGGGGCTTTCCACGCGGCCTGCCCGATACACGCGAAATGTGGGCCGGCCGGCCGTTGCCGCCGCCAAAAAGCCGGTCTCTGTCAGGAGTCGCCGGAAAGCCGTGCCGGCTCGGGAGGCGGGAGGGACTGAGCTGGCTATGCTCCCAAGGCATTCGGACCCAGCCAAATTTCCTCCCCGTGCGGAGCGTCCCTGGCTCCCAGCATCTGGGGCTTTCTGCGCGGCCCGCCCGATACACATGAAATGTGGGACTGCCGGGCGCCACCGCCACCAAAAAGCCGATCTCTGTCGGGAGTCTCCGGAAAGCTGCACCGGCTCGGGAGGCGGGAGGGACCGAGCTGGCTGCGCTCCCAGGGCGTTCGGACCGAGCCAAACTTCCTCCCCCCGCAGAGCGTCTCTGGCTCCCAGCGTCTGGGGCTTTCTGCGCGGCCCGCCCGATACGCGCGAAATGTGGGACTGCCGGGCGTTGCCGCCACCAAAAAGCCAATCTCTCGACTTCCCACTCTTGTGGTAATGACACTGACCCATTCTTGAGGGCAGAGACCTCATAACTTCAGCACGTTGTGTCAGGCCTTCAACTTGCAGCATTATTTCATTGGAAATAAGTTTCCAGCTTGTGAACTCTGGGGACGCATGTAAACCATAGCATGATCACAACATCTATGTACTTAACAACAGAGCTCCCCAATAAATAGAGCAAACCCAACGGAATTCAAGGGGAAAACACACCACTCAAAAATAATAGTGTTTTTCACCTCCTAGATTCAATGATGGGTAGCACAACGAGGCAGAAGATTAATGCATTTGGGAGACTTTAACAATGCTACAGATCCATTGGACCTAACAGACAGCCATAAAATACCCCACCCACCAACAGCCAATGGTGAATTCTTCCCAAGAATCTAAGGAATATTCTCCAAAACAGACAGTGTGCTAGAGCATAAAATAAACCTTAATAAATTTACAAGGACAGAAATAATACAGTGTGTTCTCGGGCCACAACAGAGTGAAACTGGAAATAAATAGCAGAAGAAAATTTGGAAAATTAAAAATATGTGGTTATTTGACAATATACTTCTCAATAACCATTGGCTTAAAAATAAAATCACAAAGACAAGTAGAAAATACTTGGAAATAAATGAAAATTAAGATAACTATATAAAAATGTATTAATGCAGCTAAAGCAGTACTTAAAGGCAAATTTATACTTGTAAATGCCTATGTTTAAAAAAAATTCAGAGCAGTAACATGACTTTCCATTTAAGATACTGGAAAAAGAAAAATAAACTAAACTCAAAACAAAAAATAAAAATGAAGGAAATAAGCCAGGTGTAGTGGTCCACACCTATAACCCCAGCCTTTGGGAGGCTGAGGTAGGAAGATCACCATGAATTCAAGACAAGCCTGACTGTGTAGCACATTCAAGGTTGGCCTGAACTATGATAGTGAGAGCCATTTCAAAAACATGAAGGAAGTAATGAAGATTGGCATATAAATTAATGAAATAACAGAGAGAAAATAATAGAGAAAACTCCACAAAACCAAAAGTTAGTCACATAGAAAGGGTGACGCAATTGCAGCCCTGAGTAGAGTCAGAAAGAAGATCTTAAAGTAGCTCTGACCTTACAGAAGCTAGAGGGGTCGTAAGTGAATACAATGAATAGCTGTATAACCACAAGTCAGGCAGTGGATGAAGTGGACAGATTTTTACAAAAACAAATACTACTGAAACAAGCTGAAGAAGAAGCAGAATGAATACAGCTACAGCAAGAGACTGAATTAGTGACTAAAGACAAACAGTGTCAACTCCTAACTACTCACAAAAACTCAGACCTAAAAGTCTTTACTGAAAAGCGCTGCCAAAGAGTTAAAGAACAATTATTATTATCTCTTTGCAAAATTTTTAAAGAATTGAAGAAGGAATACTTCTTACCAACTCATTTTATGAGACCAGGCTTAGTCTATTGACAAAACCAGTCAAAGTTACCATAGAAGCAAACTACAGACTAATACCTCTTAGAGGTAAAACAAATCTTAAAATTTTAGCCAAATAAACTCACAAATATATAAAATTTGTATACCATGATCGAGATTTAATTCATAAATGCAAGATTGGCTTAACATTAGAAAATCAAATGCCATAACATATAAGAATAAAGGAGAGAAAACATAATTATTTTATAGATGCAGAAAAGACATTTGACAAATCCAAAATTCCTTCATGATAAAAATATTCAACAAAATAGGAGTTTCTTCAACCTGATAAAGGATATCCATAAATCAGAGGAGATGGGGGTGTTCAGGATGGTATGGCCATAGACAGGATATCCATGAATCCAAAAGAAAAAACAACAATGAGCCTCTTATTAATGATGTCACTGAATATTTTCCTTCTAATATTGGGGACAAAAATGTCTGCTCTCACTAGTCAGACTGTATTCAATACTGTTCTGGTAGTTCTAGCCAGGGAAGTAAGGCAAGAAAAAGAAGCAAAAGGCATACTGATTTGAAAAGGAGCAAAACTATTTCTATTTGCACACGACATGACCTTGTATATAGAAAATCCTAAACCAGGCCTGATGTCACACAACACTAGGGAGACCCAGACAGGGGAATTACAAGTTCAAGGCCAACCTGGAGTACATAGCAGGACCTTGATTCCCCTCAACGCCCCACAAAAACATACTAAGAAGTTTACTTTTTAAGCCATTAGATTAAATAAAAAAGTTGACAAAGATTATAGAATAATCAATATGAGAAGATCAATTTTATTTCTATATACTTGCAACAACCAATTGAAAATGAAATTAAGAAATTAGTTTCCAATTACACCAACAAAATTCTTTGGAATAATTTTAACAAAGGAAGTACAAAATTTATTTCTGAAAACTGTGTAACATTTTTGACAGAAATCAAAAAGGACCTAAATAATGGCGTACAACTCACGTTTATGTATCAGAAGACTTACTATTGCTAGATGAAGCACTTGCCAAATTCATCTACAGATTTAACTGAATTCCCATCCAAATCCCTGCTGTTATCTTTCTTGAAATTGGCAAGCTGACTCTAAGACTCATATAGAAATATAAAGAACAAAGGATAGCCAAAACAGTCTTGAAAAGAAGAACAAAGGTAGAGAATTCACACTTTGTGATTTCAAAACTCAGAGCAAAGCTACAATAACCAAGGCAATGTGGCACTGGTGAAAGAACAAAATCCAGGTGAGTGGAACAGGGTTGAGTGTCCAGAAATAAAACCTTATGACTGTGGTTAATTCATTTTCTACAAGAATACTAATGTCATTAAGTTGAAAAAATAATAATCTTATTATTAAATACCATTGAGGAAAATGGATATCCACATGGAAAAGAATTAATGTGAAGCTCTACCTCACATTATATTAAAAAATTCACTGAAATGCATCAAAGAACAAATTGTAAAAGCTAAATCTATAAAACCCCTTACAAAAACAAGCATAAATCTATGGGAATAATTTCTTGGATATGATATCAAAGCACAACTAAAGAAAAATATAAAATAATAAATTGGACTTCATCAAAATTAAAAGCTTTTCTGCCTCAAAGAATATCAAGAAAATAAAAAGACAATTCATAAAATGAGAGAAAATATTTATAAATCATATATATGATAAGGAACTTGTATGAAGAATATATAAATAGTCCTTATAACCTAATAATAACAAGACAGACAATATTTTAAAATGGCAAAAGATCAATAGCCACCAGGAAAATGAAAATCAAAGCCACATGAGACACAATTTAACTTTCTCTAAGATGGCTATAATAATAATAAAAAAAAAACTCAAGGGTGTGGAGACATTGGGACCCTTATATACATGTAAAATGATATAGCCACTTTGGAAAAATTTGCATTTTCCCAACAGGCTTCATAAGACTCAAAAATTCTACTTATAGGTAAAATGAAAAATAAAATGTATGTCTACATACATAGTGCACAAAAGCTATATGAGTGTTCATAACAACAGTGTTCATTATAGTCCCAAAGTGGAAGTTACTAAGACAGCCATCAACAGATGAGTGGGTAAACATAGCTCCACAAGTGGGAGAGTACTTCGCAAAAAAAGTAGAACCTTGATGCATGTCACAACATGACAAACCTTGAAAATATAATGCCATGTGAAAAAAGCTAGGCACAAAAGGCCAAGGATTATATGATTCCACTCATATGAAATTGATACAGAAGAAATATAATTCCCAACCGGCTAGAGGTCAGATATGCTGAATTCATGTCCTCCGAAATCAAAGAACGAATTCCAACGAATAATGGAAGTAAAGCACAGGAAAGATTTATTGAGAGATAGCTCCTGAGAAACACAAAGGGTCCCAAAAGTGGGTTGCTTCTGAGGTCATTTATCTAAGAATGTTTTATAGAGCAACAAGTTTGACTCATGTTGTATGGGTAAAACTATAATCCACCTATAGAATTACAAGTACAGTGGCTGAGCTAATACTGATCCAGTGGTAAAGCAGGTCATATAGCAAAGGTACATGGAAAGAACAAAGGCATTCTGGGGGACAGATGAGTCCCGATGCTCTGGTCACCCACCAAGGTAACTGATGTCTAGCTGGACTTTACTGGACCAGGTGATAGCAATTATAGTATAATCTCAAGTTACTTCCTGTCCCTTGGGGAGGCAGGTATGCCTGGTCATTGCATCTTTATCTTATGGCCTGGCCTCTGACAGAGGTGCCTCCAGCCACAGTTGTGCTGTGTTCTTATCTTCTGCACTGGCTTGCTGTCTGCCTGCCTATTAACTTCTACCTCACTTAGCTGCCTATAATAAAATGTCCATAATAGACAAACCTATGGAGACAGAAAGTAAGCTCCTGGTTGCCTGGAGTGGGGAGGTTTGGAGAGAAGCAGCGAGGAACTGCTGGTGGGTCTCAGTTTTCACCATGGAGTAAAGGAAAGGCTCTACCATCGATCACGCTAGTGGTTGGAAGGTCAGTTCCATAAACCTGATGGATGACTTCAAATACCATAAACTGACTGCCTTAAAGTGAGTGGGTCTCGCTGTGCTAAAATCCAGGTTTCTGAGAAGCTGCTTCCTTCCAGGAGCTCTAGGGGAGAATCTGTATCCTTTGAGTCTCTTGGGCCCCTGCATTTCTTGGTGTGTGGCCCTTTGTCCACTGTCAGAGCCAGCAGTGCAGCATCTCCACATCTGTCTGTCTCTGACCCTGATTCTGTCCTCACAGTTGTAAGGACCCCTGTGACTGCACAGGGCCACCCAGATGATCATGGAAAATCTTGACATCCATTGATCAGCAACTGCCCTGGCCCCCGTCTAAAAGAGCAACTAAGTCTCCATCTCATTCCCTGGATTATTTTTCCTTCCGGGGACTTACCACCTCCTACTGTTCACATTCCCCCTGCATACATTTCCATTTGTCTTTTCCACTAAATGTGGACTCCACGAGGGCAGTCTTTGCTGTCTTACTCATGACTGAACCCCGAAATAGCATCTGGCCACAGTGGCAGCCGTGTTGTATTGTTGACACCAAATGCAAAGATGTGTCTTGAAAGCATGCATGTCCGGGAGAGGGGTTCTACTAGGCTATGAGCTTCTCAAAGCCATGGTTATGTTATATGAAACAACTCCACGTACTTTGTGTTTTATGGACTGGTAGCTTACACTGATGGCAGCAGCATTTCCCAGGGAAGGTGGGGTGGAGATGGTGCTATGGGCCCCTTCTCTGAGTGTTGTGAGCCCATTGACTTGAGGGTCCATGATGCCTGGTCTGAGAGGACAGCCAGGATAAAGCCTGATGGTAGGTTTAACTTAATGGAAAGATGGAGTCCAGAAGCCAAAGGGCACTTTCTACAGAGGCTTTGGAGTGGGAACTTGGAAGACAGGCTATTCTGGAACATCTCTGGGGCACCAGCCCTTAGAAGGCACTGGGATTTTCTACAACCTAGAGCACGGAGTTTAGCTTTTGCTAACCACTGACTTCCTATCTCTACACTGAAGATGATAGAATTTGTTTCCCAGAATTAACTGAGATAGTTCCTGAGAAGGTGGCAGAACACAGTAAGTAGTCAGTAAGAGCTGTCGCACTGCAGCTGGTGATAATTATTTCCCACGTCTCATAAGGATTCCAGCCTAAAGATCTCCGGGGGTTGCTTCTGAAACTCTAAGAAGCTAATGGACCAGAACGTGCTGTGAGAAAGAACAGAAAGAAGGAGGACAAAGGCGGGAAGTTTTATGATTTGCCTTCTTTTTCAGGGGTGTTCAGTTCCCTGCAGCCTCTGAATTATGCAGGCTCAGAGAAGGCTGGCTTTGCTGCTGAGGATCTTTTCTTCTCTGCTTGGACTTCATCTGGATGCAAGTGATGGTTGTGCCCTCTCCGGACAGCTGGGCAGCTGCCAGTGGTGACTGCATGATGCCAGCTGTTTCCAGGCCAGCCAGGACCTAGCTGAGGGCGCCCAGCCTGGGAGGTGAGCCAAAGGCAAGACTGGTGAGAAAATCAGCTTCTGTGCTACTTTCTGTCCTAAGGACAGGCTGGCAGAAGTGGCAGATGTCCCTCTGAGTTAACAAGGCCACTTAATAATCGTTTTCATTAAGGCAGATTTACAGGAAGGTTTTAGAACCAAGAAAGCTATGGGAGAGGTGGGGTGGGGTACTTCCTATTTCTCTCAGTGCTGAAATTTAGGTCATGTACATTAAAATTAGAGTTTAGGCTACAACTAGCTCAGGCCAAAGTTAGTTAATTAAGGTTGAGCATTCTTCCCAAAAGGCATTCCAGTGGAAAAAATGTGACCTGGGTTTGGAACTGGCAGCAACCCCACATCATGCCTGGCTCAAGGGTATTTTGTGAGTCCCAGAAGTCCTTAAATATGCAGGAGGAGGAAACGCATGACTCTAACCTGACTGTAGAAATTTATTAACTACAACTTTCTTCTAAGGACCCCATATGTATAGGGACAGAGATGAGGAAGAATGGGGGACTCTCCTAACGTCGCTGCTGCAGAGTCTCCCTGAAAACATTTAATAGACATTTATTGACTGACTCTTTGTGCCATGTCTTTTTAATACACATTCTCACTTAATCCTCACAGCATCCTTTCAAGGAAGGTATTCTTGCCACCTTGCTATTGTTGAGGCAACTTTTCTGTTTCTCTTCCTGACCAGTTGGGTACACTGTCAGTCCCAGTACTTCTGCGTATGTGGCAGGTACTGGCCCATGAGTTACTCATTCAACATGAATTGTTTACCTATGTACGGGGCACAGGGTTACCACAGTGAATGCAATGCAACCTGGTTTCTGCCTTTCGTGGCCAGCATTAATCAAAACCCATATCAACATGTAAGGGTCACACCTTTAGAAAATATAGAGGAGAGTTCTATATTTCAGAAGTGGTTCTGGTGGAGTTAGGAGGATTGGCAGATTTACATCCTCCTAGGAGACATGAGCAGGCAGTGACTTGCCCAGGGGCTGGTGGCAGTGGCTGAAGTTCAGAGGACTTATTGCATGTGAGTTTTAAAAAAACCTGGCCTGGTCAGCTGGGGCTGGGCCACGTAGATGCCCCTGGGGCAGGGAGGACATTGCACTGTTTGTACCCCAGGATGACATCATCACATGGGCAATTTTATAAAGTGACTGCTATATGTAGTGCAGGCAGGAGGGGACATAAAGGGTTGCCATCATCTGAGGAGTATTGTGGTGGCAGCTTGGACTTCAGCAGTGACATTGAGATACTGGCTCCAACAGACATTTAGAAGGTCAAGTGGGTGTTTTGCGTGTGAGCTAGACAGTGTGAAGGAAATCTGAGCATGGTGGATGTCCACCTGTGCATACACTTATCAAAATCTGAGCATGGTGGATGTCCACCTGTGCATACACTTGTCAAAAGACTACCCCAGTCAAGCTAATTAACAAATCTGCCACCTCGCCTGGGTATCATCCTCTGTTCATGTGGTGAGAATGCTAGAGAATATTTCACCCAGTATTACTGACTATGGTCACCATGCTGTACAGTAGACCCTGGAATGTACTCAACTCACAACAGAAAGTCTCTACCTTCTCTATCCATCACCCTCCCCTGGCCTTCGCCCCTGTAGCCACCATTCTACTCTCTGTTTATGCGAGTTTGGCTTTTATTAGATTTCATATAAATGACATCAGACAGTATTGCCTTTCTATGTCTGGCTTATTTGACTGAGTACAATGTCTCCAGGCTTGTCCATAGTGTTGCAGGTGGCAGGATTTTTTTTTATTAAAATTTGACGGGCATACGACCATGCATGTGTACCATGCTTTCTTTATCTATCCACTGGTGCACATTTAGGTTGTTTCTGTGCTTGGCCATCATGATAATGCTGTGATGTATACACCCGTGTAGGTATCTCTTCCAGTTACTTTGAATATACACTCAGCTGTAGGACTGCAGGTTTATGGGGTAGTTCCATTTTTATTTTTTTCAACTCTCCATACTGTTTTCCATAATGATTCCACCAATATACATTCTCACCAACAATGTACAAGCGTTCCCCTTTTTCTATACCTTTGCCAAGACCTGTTATTTCTCATCTTTTGGTGACAGTTACCCTCACAGGTGAGGCGATACATCTTTGTGGTTTTGATTCACTTTTTACTGACAACTAGTGACCCTGAGTGCCTTTCCATACACCTGAGGGTGGTTTGTATGTCTTCTTCAAAAGAATGTCTACTCAGGCCCTTTGCTCACTTTTTAATTGGGTTATCTGGTGCGTTGTTTTGCCCTCAAGTTGTAGGAGTTCCTTAGTTGGTATTAACTCTTTGTGATTGGTAGTTTGCAAATTTTACTCCATTCCGTACATTGCCTTTTCGTTATGTGCATTCCCTCCTTCACTGCAGAATGGAGTTAGCGTGTGGTCATCCCGTTTGCTTTTGTGGTCTATACTTTTAGTATCATAGCCAAAACTCACTGCCAAGGCCAACGTCAAGGGGATTTTCCCAGGCTATTTTTTCCCCTAAGAATTTTACAGTTTCAAATCTTTCATTGGAGTCTTTAATTAATTTCCGGTTTAATTTTTGTTTATGTTTTAAGGATCGCTGGCACACGTCTGCGTGTGGGTATCTGAATTTGCCAGCACTGATCACTGGGAGGACTCCCCCATGTGTGCTGCTGGCACCTTTATAAAACTTCCCTGGGCCCTGGGGCTCCTCTCTGGGCTCTCTGCTCTTTTCCATGGCTCCGTGTGTCTGCTTCTGTGCCGTTACTACACAGTTATGGCTGCTCTTATTGCTGTAGTTTTGTGATATAAGTTTGAAATTGTAAAAGGTGAGGATCCAGCTTTATGTTTGCTCAGTTGGTTTGGCTATTTAGTCTTTTATGGTTCCATATGAATTTTAGGATTCTTTTTTCTATTTCTACGAAAAATGCCATTGGAATGTTTTTGTGTGTACCGGGTACTGGGAATCAAACACATAGTTGCTCTGCCGCTGAGCTGTATTCCTAGTATCTTTCGTTTGTGTATGTATTTATTATTTTGAGACAGGATCTTGCTAAGTTACTCAGGCAGGCCTGGCATTTGCAATCCTTCCGGCTCAACCTCCCCAAGTGCTGGGATTATAAGTGTGTGTCACTGTGCCTGGCTGGAATTTTGATAGGGATTGCTTTGAATCTGTGGATTACTTTGGGTAGTGCCTGGGTCACTGCTCCATTTTGGGGACATAATAACCGGCACCCACAATTTAAAGGGGGAGTGGTTCGGTTTGGCACACAGTTTAGTCCATGGTGGGCCGGTTCCAAAGCAGAAACAGGACAGCAGACAGGCCTGGTGGAAGAGACGGTGCTCAGCCCGTGGCAGCCAGGAAGATGCACCCTTCCAGTTCCTCCCTAGTGACCTGCTTTTTCTGACCAGGCCCTGCTCCTAACGGTACATTGGGTCTGAACTCACCACAGACGTGTACCGTGCCTGTGGTCCAATCGCCTTCCAAAAGCCTTGCCTCTGAGCACAGGAGCCTTTTATGACACATCCTGGTTCTAAACTATAGCACGTAGAGTGGTCATTTTAAGAAAATAGATCCAGGTCTTTCCGCTCCTTTGTTGAATATATTCCTACGTATTTTAATATTTTCTGTGCTTTGTAAATGAGATTGTCCTCTTAATTTCTTTTTTTGGTAACTTATTAGTATAGAGAAATGCAATTGACAGTGATTTTATATCCTAGAACTTTATTGAACTAACTATCAGCTATAACAGATTTTTGGTGGACTTCTAAATATATATGATTATGTCAAGCAACTCTACTTGCAATCTTATTGGTTGATCCTAATTTTGACCCATGTTGTACCTGCCTCATGATTTTGCTCCATAAAACTTCCTTTGAGAGGTGGGCTTGTTGGCAACCCATTCAGGACCACTGTTGTTGCTCAGGAGATATTCCTATTCTCTGTTCCTATTCCCCAATAAATTTTCCTACTCTTAAAAAAATTACAAAGAAAGTCAACTTAACTCCTTCCTCATAGATCTGAATACCTTTCATTTCTTACCTAATTGTTCTGGCTAGGACTTCCAGTACTATGAAGAGAAGGACTGAGATGGGGCTCTTTGCTTTTTCCTAATCTTAGAGAAAAAGTTCTGTTATTCACTACTGAGTATGACTTTAGCTATGGTCTTATCCTGTATATCTTTTATTATTTGAGGCACAATCATCACACAAATATTTAATTTGTTGAATTCTTTATCATGAAAGGATATTAAATTTTGTCAGATAATATTTGTGTGTCCTGGGATGCTTGTAAGAATTTTTAAATTATGAAACTTGTGGAAGTTTAATCTGATATTGTACCCATGACTACATTTAAACAACATGGTCCAAACACTTAAACATATCTTCAAATCCAGACCTCATGTTCTCAAGACAGAAACTTTTATGGGGGGGGAGAAACCTATCCTCACGTGCCACAGCATGAAAATTGGAATATCTAATCAATAGAGCTAAGATTTCTCTCATGCCTATGTTTTCTAATTATCAATTCCTCAGTCTTGCGAAAAACCTTAAAGGTTACCGGTATCCCATCACTTTAAATTGGCTTAGGTATCACAGTGAGTTCTAGGTTTCCAAAGAGAATTTTTTGCATGTGTCTGTAAGTCTTTGTCTGCAAGTTAAACATAAATATATGCAGGAGCTGCTGATCATACAATTTTTTTCCTTTATTCTGCTAGCAAGGTTTATCATGTTTATTGATTTGTATATATCAAACAATTCTTGGATCTGTGGAATAAAGTCCGTTTCATTATGGTATGTGACTAATTCATATCCTAGTGTTGTTGGATTAGGTGTGCTAGCGTTTTGCGGGGGACTTTTGCACCTATGTTTATTAGGAATAGTAGGCTGCAATTCCTTCCTTCCTTCCTTCCTTCCTTCCTTCCTTCCTTCCTTCCTTCCTTCCTCTCTCCCTCTCTCCCTCCCTCTTTCTCTCTCTCTTTCTTTCTTTTTCTTTCCTTCCTTTTCTCTTTCATGCTCTAGCATGAAAGTAATATTGACCTTACAAAATAAATGTTGAAGTGTTACTCCCCTTCTCAATTCTTTGAAGACCTTGAGAAATATTGATTTTAACTCTTTAATGTTTGGAAGAATTTGCTAGTTCAAGCATCTGGTACTGGTCTTTTCTTTGAGGGTTTTTGATTACTGCTTCAATCTCTGTGCTTATTATTGGTCTACTCAGATCTTCCATTTCTTTATGACTCCTGGTAGTGTGTATGGTTCAGTAAGTTACCTACTTCTAGGTTTTTTAGCTTGTTGGCATATATTGACCATAGTAATCTCTTATGACCTTTGTATTTTTTGTAGTATCAATTGTAATATCCCCTCTTTCATATTTCAAAATTTTAGCCCTCACTTATTTTCCTTGGTTGGCCAATGAAATGTTTGCCAGTTTTGTTTATCTTTATTAAAAAAACTCTTTGTTTTATCTTTTCAATTATCTTTCTAGCTTTGATTTCAATAATGTCTTCTTTCATCTTTATTATTTCCTCCCTTCTGTTAACTTTGAGGCTTCATTTGTTTTTGGTTTTTTTTTTCTAATTTCTTGAGGTACATATTGGGTTGTTTAGTGAGATCTTTGCTTTCTTCATGTAGGCATTTTTCACTATAAATGTCTGTCTTAGAAGTTCTTTGCTATGTAAGTATTTGTATGTTTACTGTGCTTCCATTTTCTTCTCTCTCTCAAGATACTTTTACTTTCCTTTTGGACTTCTTTGACTCACTGGCTGTTCAGAAGTTGTTTAATTTCTACATACTTATGAATTATTCAATTGTTCTCCTGTTATTAATTTCTAGTTTCATGCCACTATAGTTGAAAAACAAATCTGATGTGAAACCAAATCTGATATTTCAATCTTAAATATATGAAAGCTTCTTTCGTGCCCCGGTATATGATGTACCCTGGAGAATGCGCTATGTACGCTTGAGAAGAGTATGTACCCAGCTGCTATCAGATGGAGCATTCTATATATGCCTGCCAGGTCCATTTGGCCTGCACACTCATTCAAATATGCTATTACCTTATTAATTTTCTATCTGGGTAATATACTCAATGATAAAAAAGGGATATTGAAATCCTCCTATGGCTATATCGCTATTTCTCCCTTCAGTTTGATCAATATTTGTTTTTCTTAGGTTTCCAATGTTGGATGCATGTATATTTACAATTGCTACATTCCCTTGATGAATGGGTTGCTTTATCATTATATAATTACCTCTGTCTCTTGTGACAGATTTTGTCTGATAAGTATAATCACCCCTGCTTTCTTTTGGTTATCATTTGCATAGATACCCTTTCTCTGTTTCCTTGCTTTCATCCTTTATGTCCTTAGTATTTGTGTGTATGTGTGTGTGTGTGTTTTTATTTTTTGGTTGTTGTTGTTTTGAGACAGGGTCTCACTATGTAGTTCAGCCTGACCTTGAACTCACTATGTAGCTCAGGCTGGTCTCAAACTCAAGACACTCCTTGTGCCTCAGCCTCCCAAGTGCTGGGATTGCCAGCATTAAATTTAAAGTAAGTCCCTTGTAGACAGCATGTCGTTGGATAGAGGTTTTCCCCTCTATTCGGCTACTCCATGTTTCTTGATTGGAGGATTTAATCAGTTTGTATTTAAAGTAATTATCAAGAGGTAAAGATGTACTATTGCCACTTTATTGTCTCCTGATTGTAGTTTTTTAGTCTGTCTTTTCTTCTCTTACTACCTTCCTTTGTCATGTCTTGATTTTTTTATAGTAATAAACTTTTTTTTTTTATCTTTGTGTGTCAGTGAGGTTTTTAAATTTGTGGTTACTGTGAAGATAACATAAATCACCTTATAATTATAGCAGTCTATTTTAGCCAGCAGTACTTTAATTTCTATTGCATACAAAATCTATACTTATACTCCTCCCCCATTTCAACTCTCATGGTAGATTAAAAGTAATTTATAATAACAAAACAATATGTAATATAACAGCCGTGGTTAATTCCTATCATCTTGTTTTGAAATCCTATATTGTTCTTATTGTTTTTATATTGTTTTGTTTTGCTTTTGTCTTCATTATTGATATATTGTTATTGTTTTTTTCTCTTTAAAATAAAAAAAATTATGCTATTAGAATGTGCTAAATTTGACTATTTATCTTTTTTTTTTTTTTTGTACCAGGAATTGAACTCATGACCTCATGTTTGCCAGGCAAGTGCCTATGCCACTGAACTACATCCCCAGCCCTTGACTATTTATCTTGATCAGTGTTTTATCCTATTATACCTGTGTTTTATGTTGTATTCAGTGTCCTTTCATTTCAATTTGAAGAACTCCCTGTAGCGTTTCTTGTAGTGATGAGCTCCGTCAGCTTTTGTCTGTCCAGGAATGTCTTTGTCTCTCCTTTTCTGAAGAACAGCTTTGCCTGTTAGTATTCTTGGGTAGCATTGTTTTCTTCAACATTTTGAATATATCATTTCACAATCTCCTGGTCTGCAAGGTTTCTGCTGACAAATTCATTGTTAGCCTTGCAGAGTTCTTATCTGTGATGAATTGCTTTTCTCTTGCTGTTTTTGAAATTCTCTGACTCTTGACAATGTCATTGTAATGTGTATCAGGGTAATCTTTGAATTGTCCTTGCTTGGGAAATTTTGGGTTTCATCATCTGGATGTTCATATCTCTCCCTCACTTTAGGAAGTTTTCAGACATTTTCCTTTAAATGAGCTTTATGTCTCTATCTTTCTCTTCTCCTTCTGAGGCTTCCATAATGCATAAATTCATTCACCTCTTATAGTACCACAAAGGTCCTATATACTCTCTTCTTCACTCTTTTTCATTCATTCTTTCTTTTCTTATTCTCTGCCCTTCCCTTCCTCCCTTCCTTCCTTGCTTCCTTCCTCTGTCCCTCCCTCTCCTCTTTCTATCCTTCCATCCTTCCTTCTTTCTTCCTTTCCTTTCTCCCTTTCTTAGTGCTTGGAATTGAACCAAGGGCCTCATTCATGTTAGACAAACATTTAACCATTGAGGCACATCTCAGGCTTTTCATTTTTCTAACTGTCTAAATTCAAATTTATTTGAGTTTGCTAATTCTTCTGCATGGTTGAGTCTGCTGTTGAAGCTCTGTATTGAATTTGTCACCTTGGTCCTTGTATCCTTCAGTTTGGGATTTCTTTCCAGTTTAAAAATATTTCTTTACTTAAACTTCTTGTTTTATTCATATATTGCTGTCTTATTTTATTTGGTGGTTTGTCTTTCTTTTGCATCTTACTAAGCTTCTCTAGCATGACTATGTTAAATTCTTGGAGAAGCAATTCATATATTTGCAATGTTTGGGGCTGGTTACTGGTGCTTTATTATTTGTTTTAGTGATAACATGTTTGTCTTGCTTTTCATGATCTGTATTTAGGCATTTGAGGCATTTGAAGAAACAAACACCTCTTCTAGTCTTCAGTCTGAATTCAGGAGGCAACAAAAAACCCTTCTGCTCAAGTTCTTGGGCAAATGGGACTGTCTCTGGGGTTGTTAAATGGGGTTACTATAGCTGGGACACAGGGCTGCCACTAGGTCTTCAGTGAAATCTACATATGATGGGTCTGGGATCAGAGGCTTGTGTGGTGTGAATCCCATCTAGTTCCTGGGCAAGTGGGACAAATTCTATGAACTTGGTCAGTAAGACTGGCACTGAGACAAGATCTGTTCCAGGATCCACAGATGGGTTCACTGATGGTGGGCCTGTTCTAGGTGTCCAGATGTGTTTGCCCTCTGTCCAGCCACTAGACAACTGATGGGCAGGCACGATCAGCCCTGGACTGCAGCCAAGAGAGGTTGGAATGGTTCAGAGGGCTACTTCAGGATCTACAGCTAGGCTCACATTCTCCAGATCTGCTCCCATGGGTGTGCAGAAGTTTCTGCCTTTTGGATATTTGGCCAGGTAGGAGTGTCTTGGGCTGTGGCTGAGAGGAAGAGGAGCTGGGTCACTGTCCCTTCAGGGTTTCCAGCCTGAACTGGAGTCAGTGACCTCTTGACTGAGGCATGTCTGCAGTTGCGGGTGGTATCGGTAGTGGGGAGTGGGGCTGAACCAGGCCTGTGCTGCGGTCAGGGTTAGTGCTTTTGCTGCCTGGGCTTGGGCCTGGCTTCTCCAGATGGTCTGCTTCAGTGTCAGTATCAGGAGCCTCTTACCCGGACCCAGGGTTCCTACAAAGGCTCTTTTATCCATGATGGCTGCTCAGTTAGTGTTGCTGCTCTTATTTCTTTACCTTACTTTGACAACATTCATTTTAATGTTCCCCTGGTATTCCCTAAACTTCCTAATAATGCTTGCTATTGTTGGATAAGTGTGCCCCAAAGATGCACGTGTTACCGGTTCAGTCCCCAGGTGGTGATGTCAGTCAGGAGCTGCGGACCTTTAGAAGCAAGGACTCTGGGTGTCCTGCCCAGGTGATGGGGGGGGTAGGCCCTTGAGGAGATCTGTGGGACTCCTGGCCCTTCCTCTCTTTTGCTTCTTGGCTTGTGAGGTGAATAATTTGGACCACCATATGCTCTTCATCACTGTTAGTCACCATGCCCGTCACAGCCAAAGGCAATAGGCCCATCCAGTTTGGACTGGAACCTCCAGAACTGTGAGCCAAAGCCAATCTTTCTTCTTTACAAGTTAACTATTTCAGGTATTTTGTGATAGTAACAGTCAGCTACCTTATACAATATCTGAATAAGGAGTTCTAAACATTTATTTTACACTGAGTCCTATAATTTTTGTAGCAGATCCTGACCTTGTGTCTGGAACAAGGTACCTCAGGCCCCACCACCGTTCCATGCCAACTGTGGGCCAGCTCATCTGCAGTAGGAGGCCTTGGACTAGGCCTAGATGTGCTCATTGAATAGGGCCCTCAAGCTGTAAACTTTGGCCACAGGGGTAAGGCCCTACATGGAACCACAGGAAACCAGGGCCAATTCCAAACCCTTTCTGGACCTTACTTTTATTCATTGAGAAACAAAGGGATTATAATGTATAATTTCTGGCTCCAACATTAAGCATCCTCATGATTTCTTTTTTACTACCTTTGTTCTGGGTATGTTTAGGACTGCAGAGATGTGTGACGTTGCCTTGGAGTGGCTAGGAGGTCCTGATCTTCTGTCATATTGACTGGTTTTCCAGCATTAGAGAGAAATGTATGACATGCTCTCCAGTCAAAATAAAATATATTTGGAAGAAATTGTATTGGTGGCCATTTTCAGCTGAAGTTTTAGTTGTGTGGGTGTCCCTGGTGCACTCTCCAGAAGATACTGATAGGGCTTTTAGATACAAGTGCAGACAGACTCTGGGTGTGGCAACTACATTGCTGACCCGGAGGGGAGCAAAGGCCCATTCAGCAGGGAACAAAGCTTCACTGAGAATAGAGTGAGTTTTAAAAGAGAAGGCTTTTACATTTTCCCCTTAAGGTGATTAATTTAAAAGGCTGTTTCTATCCTCAAGATGAACAGTTTGCCTTTAGATTAAAAAAATCATATTTCCTAAGATTCACCATAATGGAGATACTAAAAAGATTACTTATAGAAAAGCCACATAATTCCCACAAATGGAAACTTTGCCCTTTGTCTCAGAAAAATGTATATTTCAGTGATGGTTTTGGTCGTTTAGAGTTGTAGTAAAAAATTTCCTCATTTTAGATTATACAGCTAATAAAACTGTCTTGTTTTCATTACAATGTTCTTCTTGACATCATATACAGGATATGTTACTGATTTAAAAGGTTTTATAAATCTTTGGTGCTCTCTCAATTCCTAGTAATGTTAATTGCCTGTTTTACAGTCAAAAATTAAACTGATATAAAAAAGTGTCTATTTTACAAATAGATATAAACGTTTGGGATACAATCTGGAAGCAGAGGGGTTTAAAGAGGAGCTTGATTTTGACACCCCATTAACATAATGGCAGGCTGGGTGTTGGTCTCCAAAGAGGTACAAACTATGAAAATTTCTTCATATTTGAGTCAATTTATCCAACAAAGACAATTTACCTCAAACTGTTAAGATCAATCTAGAATGATTTTCAGACAATTTGGTAATACTGATTGGCTCCATCCAGAGTTTGGACTGATTTCTCTGGTGTTATTAATTGTCATTATTCTTCAGACAAGTTAATTCAATTTGCTTCTGTTTTCACAGACGAGTCATCTTAGGTTAAGAGAGGCTGTATGACTGCTTCCTCTTCCAAAATATGGGATACAGGTTTCTCCCGTCCTAGTACTAACCAGACCCGACCCTGCTTAGCTTCCAAGATCAGATGAGATTGGGCGTGTTCAGGGTGGTACGGGTATAGACGGAATACAGGTTTCTCACTGTTCCATCAAAATTCAATTACAAAAACAAAATGGGGAATCATTCCCTCCCACGTTACTTGGCAACATATGCTATTAAATTTTAAAATTTTTACAAAAGATGGAAGTACAACAGCAGAAAGACAATTCAATAAGGTAAAACCAAAAAAGCTAATTTGGGGTCCCAAATATGTTTGTGTTTTGCTAACGCACACTGTCCAGCTGCATCACGAACTTAGTTCTAGAGAAGTTGGTTCTACCTTTTAGGGAGTTGGTGTGCACTCCTGTGACAGTGACACCTCAGAGACCACTCTACAGCTGATAGATAAGGATGAGGCTAGATTCCAGCTGGGACCTATTAAAAACACTGACAAAATGAAAATCTAAGGTCTAAATAGACGACAGAATATATAGAGATAACTGAGGCTGCTCCACCTGGCCCCAGCTTTTGTGTCTTGTCTTCATTTTCTACATCCTCACCATTTTCTCCTGGGGACCACTGAGAGAGAGAGTCCTACCGAGTCCTACATTCAGCACCTGAACCCTGGGACCCCTGGTAAAGAGATTTGGTAGGCGCGAGGATGCTCCCCCAAAGTTTTGCACACAACAGGGCGGGGGAGCGGACTGACGGGTCGATAGTCAGCACAGGAGTATTACACTGACAACTATCAGGTGTAAGGAGTGGGGCACGGAGGCCTACTGACCTTAACCAATATAGTTACCAAAAATAGGCTTAAGGGAAGGCAAAAAGGAGAAAAGTATGTTGAATTGCTAGTAGTTAAAAATGAAACAAACAGTTTCAAAAACCACAGATTTTATAAATGTATATAAAAATGTTTGTGGTTTTCTTGGTTCCTGTATTTTGTTTTCTGGATTGTGGTTGGAAGGGGTTTTAAAACCACAGAAGATTCAGCTGGAAACTGTACTTTAAAATCCAGTCCCCAAACAGGACAAAGAGAGCAGAGCAGTGGTGACGCAGACGGAGCTTAAACCCTCTAGCTTTGCTCGATCAGATGAAAAATGAAAAACATTCTTTTAAATTGCACATGGCTAGATCCAAGTGGTGCAGAGGTGCCGCCAGGGGGCTAACCAGGTCCAGGGAGAGCCCTGTGGCCCTGTTCTGGGCAGACCCAGCTGGGATTTCCCAGCCACCTGTGCGTCTGCGCGCCTGGTCCGGCTGTGGTGCGTGGCGCTTGACACCAACCTTTGGCATGTGCACTGTTCACACCACAAATTAATTCAGCTCAAAACAGCGGTTATGCTTGAAATCCAGACAAAAACAGGACGTCCAGTGGCCAGAGCGGGAGAGACTACTGGCCTCCGGCACGTGGCCCACCTACTGGGCTCGCTTGGGGGGGTGGAATGAACGTGGGTGAGGGGGCCCGTGCCCAGCACTAAGACAGTGGAGCTGCTGCTCGCAGCCCTGAGGCGATGGCGCGCAGGCTGCAGCCAGAGTCAGGAGCAGAACTGTTCAAACCACCCCAGGCTCTTGTATTGCTCAATTTGTCATTCTTTCCTTGACCAAAGTTTAAAAATTATAAATAAATTTTTCTTAAAAAAGAGATGCAAGAATCTGGGTCTTTTGACATCGTTGTTGAGGGTGGAGCTTGTGAAGGAACTGCTTCTGAGGTGCGGCGAGCTCAGGGTGGGAAAGTGGGAGCTCTCTTGCTGGGGGATCTGCACCGTCCTGCGTGGCTCTAAGCCTCTGCCTGCTTGCCACTCCTCCCCAAGGATCAGAGCCCCTGGAAACCCTCAAGCTTGGGCAGGCTAGGGACTTCTGGGGGGCACTGAAAGGGGGCCCCCATCTCTCTAGCATGTTGGGAGACAGCCCTGCCCAGAGCATCCTGTGTACAAGAGCAAGGAGCAGAGGTTAGAGATACCTGCCTAGTTGGTGACGACAGAGATTCTCTTTTCACAAGTCAAAAATGTGGAATGTCAAAAAGCAGCTCCTGGGGATATTTATATCACCCCAATCCTGCCTCTTGGGGATAACTGCGGTCCCTTTGTTGTAATATCCCCTTTAGACCATTCTCTGGTGCATTTATAAAAGCAACAGCACATTATAGGTCACTTCCTGCAGGTTCCCTCTTTCCCTCCCTCTTTCCCACCCCTCACCCACACACAGTCAGCCGGGTCAGTTCACACAGATCTGTCCTGTCATTTCACCTTCATGATAGTGCTTTACCTAACGTAAAAATAAGTACTCAGGTTCTACTGGTCCCCGCTGTTACCAACAAAGCTTGAAAAGCAAACATCTGTTTTTGTGTCTCTTCATCCTTTTTTGTGTGTGTTTTAGGTTGGCCTCGAAATCGCAACAATCCTCCTGTTTCAGCCTCCCAAGTGTTGGGATTACAGGCATGAGCCACATGCCTGACTCTTCACCATTTTTGCCCAATTGTTTCCCTAAGTTACATTACTAGGAGGGGTTCATTGCTGGGTCAAAAAAATTGCACATGTTTAAGACTTTTTATACCCATTGCTGAATTCCTTTCTTTGAACTCTATTTCAATGTGTTCCCAACAGCATTGTTTGAAAGTGCCAGCTTCCCCCAAGGTGGTTTCCTTTTCCATTTTTGCTGGTCTGGTAGATGAAAAATGATATTTCAGTTTAAAGCTCACTCTTGGTCAGCAGCAGGCTTAATCTCTCTGCCAGCATGGGCCCGGGGGGCTTCCCAAAGAGTCTGCTCTGTTGTGTGTGCTTTGCTGCCCAGCCTTAGAGAACCATAGAAAATTGAAGCTACAAGGGAACCTAGACCTTGTCCAATACCCTCACTCTGAGGGAGGGAAACTGAGGCCTGGCAAGCCATGGGGGACACTTGTCCACAACCACACAGGACAGCCCCTGCACGGTGGAATTGTAACTCTGTAAGCGGGCCTCTGGGCTTGCTCTGCTTTTCTCACCTACCTTAGGAGCACAGGTTGGGTACGCTGAACTTCACACTAAGGGAGTTTCTCTGGGCAATAGAAGGTGCTTAAGAATGTACTTACAGAATGGGTGCTAGTGTATAACAGATCAGAAGAAACAGGACATTCTGTCAAAATCTGCTCAGAAACAAAGCAATAAAGGCAGCCTTCCCTTGGGTGCCCTTGGGGAAGAAATGCCTTTTTCTTTTCATTGAAAAAGATAGATGTGTGGGCACTGGAATGGGTGGGGGGAGGCTAGATAGGGATGCCTGGGGCCTCGGCATGTTTTTGGAGATACCAGGTCCCTGGAATTCCCCTTAGGTTGCGTCCTCCTCCCACAGATGGCCTGATAGGGTCAGGTGGGGGCTCCCAACAGCAGTGAGCTCTGTTTTCTTGGGCTGTTCCTGGATGAACCGAGTCTGACCTCTCAAATAGATTGGCTCAGGCCAGTGCTGTTATTCATGCCTCTGCTCTGCCCAACAGCGTGTCAGCTCTCATCCAGTGTCAGTGCTGTTCAGGCCTCTCCTGACCCCAGCGGGGCCTGGGTCCCTGGAAAGCTGGAAGCTTCCATCTGGTTTCATGTGTGGCTCTGGTGGAGCTTTGGACAGGTAACCTGTCCTTGCCCTGCAGTCTCGCTGTCGATATGTTTGAATCACTTTGCTGCTGCCTGGTGAGCAGCACAGCCTCTTTGCTGCTCTGCCTGTGACCCACATTGAGAACATTCTTACAGATCACATCTGCTGTCACTTCAGATCCTGGAAACTTCCCAGCACTGCTAGATGGAAAGAAGCAAAACCCCTCACCACTTCCACAGTATATGGTCTGACCTCTGCTCACATCCCCAGGCTTGTTTTGTGCTTCTGGAAGCACCATGTGGCTTGGGCAAGTGTCTTCCCCTCTCTGAATCTCAGTTCTTCAAGTGCAAAACAAACATAATCCCAATCATTCTGCTGATAATGAGAATATCAGTCACTTTTAAATCTCTCCCAACTCTGCCAGGCCCTCCTTCTCTGAAAGAAATTACAAATTTCAAAGATCCTGATTCTCAGTAAACCTTTTCTTCTGCGAAAGAGCAGCCCATTTTTACTCCAAGCTTGATTATTCCAGAAGAAAGTGTTTCTCTCAAATTATGTGCTAATTTTGGCTAACAGTGTCTACATGGGGACAATGTATTTACTTAAGCCAGTACCTTAAAAGAAGTTATGTTGTCACATTCATTGTCAAGTGGCAACATGCTTGTGGACTTCAAATCCTGCTTTATCTCTGCCATTGTTTGGGACGGATGGCTTGTGCATATGAATAACATACTTCTCCCAGACAGCCCTCCTGAAGCTTGCTTTCCACAAAAATGTTGTTCCAGGAAACGAGGCTGTGACTCCAGTGATGAATTTATTAAGGAATGTTCTTAGTACATTTTTACGGGTAATTGGATGTGATAGGAAAAATGGTGGGGACACAAATAAAGGCCTAACACCTGGGACTGAATCTGGGTGCTGGGGGCCGAACTGGGAGGCTGAGCACATTAATGTCCTAGGTGGAACGTGCTCACCTATAGAAGCTCAGAACCAGTGCAGTCTTCATGGGCCAGGGGGTCAAGAAGGGCTTCTCTAAAGAGGTAAAGATTTAATGTTTCCTTACGTGGCACAGTGAGACACACACACACACACACACACACACACACACACACACACTTCTCTGGCTGAACTGAAAAGCATATGTATTCACTTGAGGAAGATGAATGGATGGAGGCTGACTGTCTGAGACAATGTCCTTCTCATGGGATGTACTGGAGCGGGGATCCTCAGCGTGGGAAAAGACTCAGCTGTTTGCAAAGTCCTCCTCCTGTGCACAAAGCCTTGTCTACTCACACAATCCCATGATCTCAGCACCCTGGGGAAACTGAGTCTCAGGCTCAGTAACTTGGCCACACAGGCAGCACACAGACAAACCCAGCATTACTGGTGCAAGTTCAGAGCACTGTCTTACATGAAAACATGTACTTCTCTCTTTCTCAACCCTCCAGAAGCACTGGAATGAAAGCAGAGGTTGAGAAGGCATCCGCAATGCATCAGGCTGCAGGGAGAATGTGAGAGTTATAACTGCATGCTGCAAGCTTACAGCAGCTGCATGCACTTCTCAGTTCCACTCCCGCGGCTGGGCAGCCCTGCCTTGAAATGCCATGCCAAGGTAAGAAGGCCAGGGCCAAATTTTTCCACGCAAGGCTGTTGCTCCAGTGTGCTCTGCCCATGCACAAGTGTTTACTCACCCTCCTGGAGCTGGAGCCCAAGCAGAGATGTAGAGATCATCTGGGCGGGCAGGGGGGCCTTCGGAGAGGAGAGGAGTGCTTGTGACTCACTTCCACCTGACCACAGCAGGAGGGCCCTGAACTGGGACCTCTGTCTAAGTGACGTTTCCAAGATGCTAACACTCACCATGGCTCCCAGAGGTAGGAGTGGGTCCTGAGCAGCTCACGCGGGGCAAGATCCCTTCCTAGGCCGCCTGGCCCTGACCTGGAGAGAGTCGAGCTGCCATGGAGGTGTTTGCTTATTTCTCCCTCTTTTCCATCCTTATGTACGTTACAAATACTGGGAGGATCCTGAACTGCAGTGTCCTCACCTTTTGAATACCGGTGTGTATAACCCTGGCCCTACCTTCCAGAGGCCCAGCTCTCAGGCTGGAAACAGATGACTCTACCCTCCAGATGTGGCAACAGTGGCTCCTGAGACTCCCTGCTTGATGGCTCATTGTATGTGTCAACCTGGCTGGGCCATGGTTTGTGGCCAAGCACTGAGGGAGTAGGACTGAGATGAGCATCTGAAGTGGGCAGGCTTTGAGTGCAGGGTGGGCCTTGGCCAATCAGCTGAAGATCTACACTAAATAGACAAAAAGGTCACTTCCCCTGAGCAGGATGGACGCTGCAGCTGGTGTCCTTGGATTTGACCTGCCACATCAGCTCTTCTTCGGTTGATAGATCTGGGGCTTTGTAGCCTCTGTGACATGGGCCAGTTCCTTGACATTTAATATTTAACTTTTCTCTCTATACACATGTCCTGATGGGCCTGTCCCTTTGGAGGACCCTGATAATACAACCTCCAGCGGCATCCCCTGGCCCCACAGCATCTCTTGCCTGGACTGCCAAGGTTGCCAGCTGCAGTAGCTCCTCCCATCACCCTGACTGCTGCTAGGTTCCCCAGGGAGGCAGGGTTGTTCTGCCGCAGCCCACCCTGCCCACTGCTGTCCCAAACCTCAGCTACCTGGGCACCTTTGTAACTGTTTTCTGTCAGACCTTCTCCTAGACGAAATCAACAGGAATGAAGTAGAAATGAAAAAGAAATCAATTTCTTCACCCCATTCCCCGGAGTCCCTCCATGCTAGCCTTCCCTCGTGAGCACCGTCAGGGGAAGGATTCCTCCCTGCCTGGGGGGAGCGTCAACTTACTTCCCGGTGTGCCCTCAGTAAATATTTTGAACTGTTGCCAATGCGCCAGGCACCTCAAGGTTTCTCCAGCCGCAAGCACTGTTAAACCCCCACCAAAATGACAACTTCACCCTGCTCTACTCTCTGGGCCTTTTTTTTTTTCTTTCTGGGAGACTCATTCTGAAGTCTCAGAATCTAGCTGCCTTTTTTGTAAAGGGGCTCCTCAAGCACGGTCTCAGCCCCCAGAGCTTGGTTCTCTCGCTGTCACTGTCACTCTCCAAGTATGTGTTCTGCTCGCTGGCAGGCGCTCTGGGGAAAGGGCTCCTCTCACTCACCATTAGGAACTTCTGGGGCGGGTAGTTCTTAGTAAATAGCACCCCACTTTGCCTTTTTTCTGCACATACTGAAATATAAAAGAGAAGGAATGAGGGTCTCACCATCAATTTTTTTCTTCAAATGAAGGCTAAATTAGAGAATTTGGCTTTTGCATGAGGTCAGACGATCCTTCTAAGTGAATGCAAGGTAGACTGTCTCACCTGCCACATGAAGACTGTGCGGGGCTATGCCCAGGGGTAGACCGTGCGGAGCTATGCCCTGAAGAGGTAGTGACACAGGAAATTAGAAACACCCAACCTGAACAATATCTGGGATGAGTTCATGTTCTCTAAAATCAAAGAATGAATTTTAGGAACAATGGAGGTTAAGAACAGAATATATTTATTGAGGGAAAGAAAGCTTCTGTCCAAGAACAGGACAGCAGGGGGCCTGAGTGGGTTGCCCAGAACCTTGCCCTTCCCAGGGACTTTATAGGGCAAAACCACAAGGCAAGGCGGGTCCAAGTAGGGGGAAATAAGAAATTACAAGGTGGGCGGGAGGTGGGACAAAACTATGGTCAGCCAGTAAGATTACAAGTATAAGTGTTCAGTTAAAATTGATTAAATTGGGATCAAATGGGGAAACAAGTCCCGTAGCAAGTGGGCATGAACACAGAACGGGCTTTTCCTGTAGGGGGCGGGGCCAGGGACTTCCTGGGTTTTTCAAGGTGACGGCTACCTATTTATAATATCAATCCCTGATGCCCATACCTAGGGAGGTATGTGGGTCCTTTGAGGTCTGGCCCACGGCAAATACATCTCCATTTGCAAGGTATCTTGTCTTTCATGTTGGCTCCTTTGAGGGCCTGACCCTGTCTGACTGCCTGTATTCTTTCTAACTCAGCTGCCTGTAACAGTAGATGGCTCCAGTCCCCTGCACTGTGAACGGAAGGCAGCTCCCTTCTGGGAGAAGAGCAGGCTGGGGTTTGCAAGCTCAGTGCTTTCCTCCCCAGATATAGGAATCAGGGGTTCTTAGGGCAAGTGGCTCCCTGTCCAGGATGGGGCCAGGAGGTTTTACCTGCAATGACTAGGCTCTGGAACAACATAGGTAATACAGCTCCAGAAAACCAGAGGGATGGGACCTCAGGCAGTAGCACTCTGGGCCAGCCACCTCATTTCCCATATGGGGAAACTAGGGCCCAAGAGGAAAGAGGGATCTGCCAGTCACTTAATTCTCACCTAAGTGTTCCGGAACTTTAATTTGTAATTTGTGTGATGCACTATTAACAATATTGTGACACACCCCCCAGAGGCAAGAAAAAGGCTTTAGCCCCCTGCCACTTGATCATGCTGCCAGAATACTCAAGCCCAGCCTGGATAGACCTGGCCTCAGGAGCCCTGAAGCTCTGCCCAAGACATCTCAGCACAGGCCGGTAATTGTCGAGGTGGGAAGCACAGTCTTGCCTAACTCAGTTCTCTCCACATAGTTAAGAGGGAGAAGTGAAATGTCAGGAGGAAATATGCATTTAATACACTTTATTTTTATTTATTTATTTATTTATTTTTGTGGTACTGGGGATCGAACTCAGGACCCTGCGCTTGCTAGGCAAGCGCTTATTCCACTGAGCTATATCCCCAGCCCGCATTTAATACACTTTAAATAGCCTTGTTCAGCTTTGAATTCTGGGCTCCCCCCTCACCTTAATTCTTTAAGTTACTTTAAAAAGAAAAAAAAGTTAGAAAAGGAGCAAGGACGTGAGAAGCAGTCTGTAACATTTCATTTTACTTTGCCATTATTTAGGATTTTAATTTTGAAGAATGGCAAGGAAGCCGAAGTGGCTTTGGGTCCAGAGATGAGTAAAATCACTTTTAATAGAGGTAGATTGGGGGGGGCGCTTGAGATTTCCACCTAAAACTACCTAGTGAACGTAGATCTCTCTCAACGATCCTTGGAATAGAAGGCATTTCTAATTTTACTGGGGTTCCCTAAAAAAGGCGGGGGGTCAGAGGGGATTGAAATTGACCTCAGTTTGGGAATATCAGTTAAATGCTTTGGTAACTTCATCAGCACTGTATTTCGAGCATCCTATTTCTCTGAGAGGGCTTTTAAACCAAGAAAGGAAGAAACAAGGCGGGTTATTTACTAGTGCCTTCCCCCGGCGGTTTTAAACTACTGCAAAAGAAGCCTGTTCCTTCTCTCGGCCGGCACCTGCGAGCTCTGGCTCCGCTGCGCGCCCCGGAGGGCTCACGCGGTAGTGCATCCAGGGCCGCGAGCGGCCGCCCTGCACCTCCCGCCCGGCCCGAGCCCACAGCCTCGCTGCACTCTCCGGGCGCCTTCCGTTCCCACCCAACCCAATCTAACCGCGGTGCCCGAGCCGGCCTGGCGCGCGGAGCATCGGCGCTGGTGTAACTTCCCCGGGAGCCAACTTCAGCCACACCTGCAGCTCCGTGCAGGTGCCTGGCTCTTGCACGTGGACACACGGGCTTCAGAGGGCTGGTGGCAGCTCCCGAGTAAGAGGTGGGGCCCGCGGCTGCAGGGTTGGGGGCTGCGGAGGACCCTCACGGTTGTGAGTCAGGGTCCTGCTGTCAGCAGCGGGCATCCTGAGGCGGACTTTGAGGTGAGGTCCTGCGGAGGCAGTGGACAGGGCTCTAGGCGGGAAGGTGTGGAAGTTGGGGGCTGCGGGGGATGGTCCCGCCAGGGGCATCCCAGGCCAGCCGTGGAGGACGCACAGGCTGCAGGTTTCAGGACCCGGGCGGCCGGGTGGTCCGCAGGAGGCAGCCAGGCCATGCCGAGGGGGCGCGGAGGGGGCAGTGCTGGGCGTTCCGGTCTCCGGGGAGGCTGGCTGCTCTGGGTCCAGTCGGCGGAGGAAAGCGGTGCGTGCTGATCTGCTCCTGTTCCCCTGGGGAAGCGCTGAGCCCCTCGTGGGTAGAGGCTTCCTGCCCAATTGCCGTGGCTCAAAGGATTTGGGGGTGGCCAGGAGCGTCGGAAGAGGAGAGGCACAGTCTGGATCTCACGGCTTTGCGATCTGTTTCAGGGTCGGGGTGGCCCCAGTGGGGACCCCGCCGCTGGAGGTTCTAGTCCCGAGGATGGAGGACGCGCTCGCCTGCAACTGGAGTGCAGACGCGGCCAACGCGAGCACCGCGCCTTTCGGCCACGAGCGCAACTGCACGGCTGGACCGCCGCGGCGCAATGAGGCCCTGGCGCGCGTGGAGGTGGCTGTACTGTGCCTCATCCTCTTCCTGGCCCTGAGCGGCAACGTGTGCGTGCTGCTGGCGCTGCGCACCACGCGCCACAAGCACTCGCGCCTCTTCTTCTTCATGAAGCACCTGAGCATCGCCGATCTCGTGGTGGCCGTGTTCCAGGTGCTGCCGCAGCTGCTGTGGGACATCACCTTCCGCTTCTATGGGCCTGATCTGCTGTGCCGCCTGGTCAAGTATTTGCAGGTGGTGGGCATGTTCGCCTCCACCTACCTGCTGCTGCTCATGTCCCTGGACCGCTGCCTGGCCATCTGCCAGCCGCTGCGCTCGCTGCGCCGCCGCACTGACCGCCTGGCCGTGCTCGCCACGTGGCTGGGCTGCCTGGTGGCCAGTGTGCCTCAGGTACACATCTTTTCCCTGCGCGAGGTGGCCGAGGGCGTCTTTGACTGCTGGGCGGTCTTCATCCAGCCCTGGGGGCCCAAGGCCTACGTCACATGGATCACGTTGGCTGTCTACATTGTGCCGGTCATCGTGCTGGCCGCCTGCTACGGTCTCATCAGCTTTAAGATCTGGCAGAATCTGCGGCTCAAGACAGCGGCTGCAGCTGCGGCTACAGCTCAGGGGCCCGGGGACTCAGCCGTGGCTGGCGCAAGGCGAGCAGCGCTGGCAAGAGTCAGTAACGTCAAGCTCATCTCCAAGGCGAAGATCCGCACGGTCAAGATGACCTTCATCATCGTGCTGGCCTTCATCGTGTGCTGGACACCCTTCTTCTTTGTGCAGATGTGGAGCGTGTGGGATGCAGATGCGCCTAAGGAAGGTAGGTGGGGTGGGGGCCAAGGTTAAGCAGGCTTGAAGGTGGGCACCATTGTCACCTGGCCTGTTGGCCTTGTGCAAGGAACTTCCCCGAGCCTCACCTTCAACTTCTGTAAAATGCTCACAGGACCGGCCTCACCAGGCTGCTGGGGAGTGAGATGAAATGAGGTACTGCAGTCAAGTGCTCACCCCGGGCCGCAGGCTGCTTAGGGAGCGAGTGGCTGTGGTTGTGCAGGACACTGAGGCTCAGCTAGCAAGTGATGGGGGCGGGGGGGGGGCAGACGTTCAGCCTGGGGCAGATCCTGCCTCATCTGCACTTTAAATTGGACCTCTGCTTTCCCTGAAATTCGGCCAGAGCTAATGAGGTTAGGTCTATTTGAGGGCAGCATGGGGAGGCCCACAATTCCTCCAAACAAACCTTGAGAAGGTATCCAGTGGGGGCCCCTGGGGAAATGAAGGGGCTTCCTGAGCCCACTTTAGCGGAGATGATGAGCTGCCTGCAGTAGTGGAGAGGTGAGCACCACTGGGGGTTGAGTTGGTGCAGGGCTGGAGGCATCCAGAACAATGCCCTTCCCTAGGAAGAAAGGGAAGAGAGAGGAGGCTTCATGGTTCTGTATGGGGGCCAGGCAAGCCTTCCACTTTGGAGGGCTGCAGCAGACACTAGGGGTACCAGGGGTTGCTCTTTGCTCCTGCCTGTTCTAGCCAGGTATCCTGGAGGAGGTCCCTTTATTCCCCTTGACTCTTGCTTATGGCATGAGAATGTTTCAGGGCGCCCAGTTTACTCTTCCAGCAAATATTCCAGCTCCTCTCTTGGCCTGCATTTGCTGGGAGGGCAGCAGGAGGGGCTTGAGAAGGGTCTGGGGGTAGAGATTGGGAGAGCACAGGGTACCCCAGGGCTCTGGCGCTTCTAATTGGTGCTGGGCAGCTGCCCTCAAAGCACAACACCCAGACAGTCCCACATACTCCTGATGATTCCAGTAGCTTATCTGGGAGAGGCAGGAGGCCCTGTCACTGGTGGAGAGGGATTCTGAAGGAAAGCCCCTAACACAAGTGGGCTGTGGGGGGCTCACTTCTCAGCCTTGCATGGAAGACCAAGCTCCTCAGCTTCTGCCTCTAGACATCGCGGAGTTCTCACATCTGGGTTTAATCCCTTCTGCTCCCTGCAGGCTCATAGCCATCTGTCCTGGGAAGCTGGAACCCCAGCATGATAACTTTGCTTCGGTCCCTTCCAGAAGTTCCAGAATGCTTGCATCACCAAGCCTTCCCGGTTAGCACCATAGTGGCCAGGCCATTTGTCATCAGCAGGGGCTGAGAGCTTGTGGTGTTCAGGGTGATGATGCTGTGGGGACTCAGCAAAGCTCAGTCGAACTCCAGCATGCAGCTCCTGGCTGCACTTTACAGAGGGGACTCTAGAACCCAGAAAGGGGAAGGTACTGGGCCACATAGCATTCGAAGGGCACTCATCAGCTAGAGCTGGGCGTTCTTGAACCCATCTTCTTATGAGGTACACATGATTAGGGAGCTTGGAGAGAAAGAATAGGTGGCAGATGTGTATATGCAGGGCATCAGACCACAGCCACTTCCTTGGCAAGATCCAGGAAGGTCAAACCCCACCATTTTTCCCTACATCCTTCCTTCTCTCCCTCCCTCCCTCTCTCCCTCCTTTCTTTCCCATCCTACCACCCCTGTCTCTTTCACAGGTCTTACTAAGCTGCTTAGCTGCCCGGGCTGGGCTTGATATTTTGATCTTGCCTGCCAGAGCACTGAGATTACAGGCGTGCACCACCACGGCTAGCTCAGACGCAAGTCTTAATGGCTCCAACACCAACTGCAGAGGAAGTAAGACTACACCCCATAGAGCAGATACTAGAGCCCTGGGCTCTGGTCTTTCCCCTTGCCCTTACTAGCTAGGGGATACCTATATTCTCTTTGACTTTAGGGCTTTGATTTCAGGATGAGTGCGTTGTAGGACTCTGTTCATTCAGCACATGTTCCAACTCTGCTCTTTCTTGGTTCCTCCCATTTTTTGCAGTACCGAGGATTGGATTCAGGGCCTTCACACTGAGCTACATCTTCTTTTCTTCCCCCTGCACCCATTTTTTGAGACAGAGTCACTAGGTTGCTAAATTGCTTAGGCTGGGCTTGAACTGTCAGTCCTCCTGCCTCAGCCTCCCAGAGTGCTGGGATTACAACTGTACACTACTATCCCCAGCTACCCCTCCCATTCATTTCACGATCCCCCTCCTTCTCTTTGCACCCTCCATAGGCACTCCTCTGTCTTTCATATTTTCCCTGAAAAATGAGACTATTTGTGGTCACCTCCTCCAAGCAGCTAGACCCCGCCGGGGCCTGCTTTGGAGAGGCCAGTAGGCAGCACCCCGGAGGTATCCAGTCACGCCTTTCTTGCCATCAGAGAAGCCAGGCCCTGTGCAGCTGGGTGGGCTGTCAGAGAGGAGAGGACAAGCTGGATGCACTGGGCTTTGCTGCCCAGGCACACTGGTGGATGATGGTGTAGCTCCCACTTCTCAGATGCCCTGGAACTGCAGGGAAAGATTTGGAATTTTTAAAAAATCTCACTCACACTTTGCAGATACGATGCCTTTGTCTTTCAGCAGGAATAGTGCTCTTTGTTTTGGACTTCCTGACTTCCCTGAGAGTGGCAAAGTGCCCCGAGAGGGCTAGGGGCCTCTCCTGCGTAGAAACTGAGGAGACCAAGGACCCAGCTGGCTGGGATCAGGTGCAGGGCCCTGGGCCACACCTGCCTGTGTTGGCTCCTTCTCTGCCACTTTGTCCCGTGTGTCCTCGCACATTTGCTTCAACCCCCTGAGCTTCAGCTTCTGCCATGCATCACAAGGGCAGCAAAGCCCACCTTGTGGGGTTCTTGAGGGGATGAGATGAAGTGGTGTCATCCATAGCCCCTGGGGGGGCACATGGTCAATGTCACTCTTCTCACCAGCCCATCCTGCCTTTTGCAAGTTTCCCTGGCATTCTTGGGATCAACTTGGAGGATCTCAGCAGTTGTACTTGATGGAGGAGATGGATGGAGGGAATAGGGGTGGAGGCAGAACCTACTGGGGAGTAGGTGGTATGTCCAGGGCAGTGATGTGGAGGACCTGGTGGACAGCATGAGCCCTGTGCCTGGCAGAGGCTGGGTACCTACTGATGAAGTGACCCATGCTTGTTTGCCAGGTCAGTGGGATGTGGGAGGAGAGGGTGCAGGAGCTGGGATAGCAATAGGTGTGAAGAGCTCGACTAGGGATTTTCAAATAGCGCCAACAGAGCTGGCAACTTGTGGCAGAAGTGAAGGCCCAACCCCAGGGCTAACCAGATGTCTGTCAGGTATGTTGGACCAGGAAGAAGTTGCAGGGCACAGGAGCCTGATTTTCAGGGTTTTCTATCTGCAGAACAAGCTTCCCAGCTCCTCTGTTTCTGGGGACCCGGGGTCTCTCCAGCGTGGCCTGTCTGCCTTTCCATCCTGCAGATGCTGTGCCCATGCACAGGGACGGGAGGACCTTCTTGCAGGGCTTGCCCATCAGGGGACCCCTCCCTCTGGACCTTGTCAGGAGGTGGGCAGGAGAGAAGGACACTGGATGAGCCTGTCGCCTATGCAGAGTTTTGCAGGCAGAGAACTCACCTTTGTGGATGTGAATTGCAATTAGTTGACCACCAACCGCAGCCTAGGTAACCTGTCTGAGTTCTCTGGGTTCTTGGCTCAAGTTAATGGTTTTTCTTGAGCTTTCTGCTCCGAGGTGACTTCACCACCTGCCCCACCTCAAAAAGGTTTGGGGTAACAGATGAAAAGAATCTGTCCTGGAGGCTTTGTGGCCTGTTTTCCCATGTGGTGAATACCTCCATGGGTGGAGTCACCTTTATAGGGTGACTTTATGAAGGGCTTGGAGGAGGAGGTGCTCAGCCAGGGACTGGGCCATGTCTTGCTCCCTGGAGAGGCTGGGCTGGGCCTGCCTAATGACACCACCACCTCCCTGACACAGCCACTTGCCCACCCTACCATGGCCCATCTCCCTGAGGCAGCCAGCCAGAGCCAAAGAGACCCTACAGCTGACTGCTAAGGGCTGGGGCTGAGCTGTGTTCCACCAGACCCTGGGTACACAGCAGGCCCTGGCTGCAAGAGCCCTGCCCTTGGGAGGGAGAAAGAAGTCTCTGCAGAGACCTAGTCTATAGGATTTGGGATTTGTCCTTCCTGTCTGAGCATGGGACTAACACCTCATGATGGAATGGAACTTCCTGCCTGGGAACCAGTGATTACTAATGCCACCTGTGTGCGGGGCTGTGCCTGCCAAGGCTGCCTCTGCCCTAACCGCACAGCAAGGTTGGGTACCATGCCCATTCTGCACTGAAGAAACTGGGTGCAGAGAGGCAGGACCTGCATGAGGCTGGTGTGAGTTGGGGTGGAGTGGGTGAGCCAGGGCCAACAGCCTGCACTGCCCTCCCTCCCCAGAAGCACTCTGCCAGGGGTGGTCAGGCTGGCCCAGGCACCAGTTACCAAACAGATTTCCAGGCCCCACCTGGTGCCCCCTTCCGGATCCATCCTCCTGACACCTCAGAGGCGCACATGTGACATGATCTTCCGCGTGTGTGCATGCATGTGTGTTGGGATGGGGCTGTCCTGGACTTTGTGGGATGTCTGGCAGCATTGTGGCCTCTACCTACTGCAGGCCAGTGGCATCTCCCTGCCAGCAGTAGCCCCCCAAAATGTCTCCAGATGTTGCCAAATGTCTGCAAAGCAGCAAAATTGCCCCTGTTGGAGAGCCAGCATTAGACCCACTGTGTGGGCCTGGCTTGAGCTCATGCCCAGTGTGTGCCCTCTCAGTTACCTCTGACCTGGGCTCAGGTGCCCTCCAAGAGACTGTGACTCATCACTTCCCCCAGCACCTGTGGCTGAGCTGCCTTTCAGTACATCTTGAAGTTGCTCCAGCCCTGGGGATGCCCCAGTATCTTTTGCGGAGACCCATTCTTTGAAATCCAAGTCCAACATGTGGGCTGCTTTGTGGCCCAACTGTAGGGGGCGCTTTTTATCTCTTGGCTGGTGCAAATGATGCAGTGCACCCTTTGAACAGCTGGATACAGCAGCTTCATCCAGTGCCACTTCTCTGAAACCCTCGGTTTCCCATTGTTTAGGGTTCCCTTTTTCCTCTGAACACAGATGTACTCTCCACACAGCCTCTGCTTTTATCAGTCAATCCCCCAGGAGAAAGTTTGCAAGGAACACTCCCAGCCACTCGCCCGTCCTACCATAACCAGCATGGGCACACAGAAAACACACAGGACAGTAAGGCCAAGGTTGCCGCAGAGCTAAGTCTGCTCACAGACCTGGAAGGGGACACTTCGGTTTCTGGCTGGCCAATGTTGAGCTCTTAAGGTCTTGAAGTGTATCCTGGTGGAACAGTGGCGCAGGTCCCCCTATTTTTGGAGATTAAGAATAAGCTGAGGCAGGAGGATCACTTGGAGTGAAAGGCCAGCCTGGACTGCATAGCAAAACCCTTTCTCAAAAACAAAAGGAAAAAGCCCCTACAAAAACAAAATAAAACAACAACAACAGAATAGGCTCAGGCTGTAAACCCAGCACTCTGGAAGGCGGGGACAGGAGTGTTGCAAGTTGGAGCCCAGCCTGGGTGTCTGAGTGAGATCTGGTCTCAAAATTAAAAGGCTGAAGATATAGCTCAGTGCAGAGGTCCTTGATCCCAGTACCAGAAAAAGAGGAAACAAATAGGCTTCAGTCGTGGGGAGGGTGGATTTGCTGCAGGCACTGTCAGGATTGCAGTCCTGTCCTAGCTGGGGCTTCCACACCTCACACCCAAACCATCTCTTCCCTAGTCTGGTTATTTCTCTTCTTCTCGGTTGATCTGGATGTCAGAGTGCTGCTGAACTTTCCAAGGGCGAGTGGTGTGGGAGTCCAGTCACCTTGTTCCAGCCCTGTCCCACAGCAGGAAAATGATCTCTTTGCTTTTCCACCGTGCAGTGGCAGTGGCTTATCAAGACTTCCTGCCTACTAATTTCATGCTTCAATTCGGTCACTTATTGAACTCTTCCTATTTTCCAATCTGTGCTAGCAGCCAAGGCCACAGCCACAAATGGAATACAGTCCCCAGATAAAGAGTACAAGCAAAAATATTGGCAATAAGATGCATTTAGTGCAGTCACAGAAGTATTTATCAAGTAGTGTGGATATCCCTGGGAGGCGCCATTTGGAAAAGGACTTTGAAGGATGAGTAGGAGTTTGTGGAAAGATGCATGTTCTGCACTGAGCCTACTGGATGGTCACTTTGCTGTCTTTCCCTTATCCTGTCCATGCAACCTGAGCCAGCTGGAAAGATGCTTTCCAAGCTCTTACTGGGATCACTTAAGGACCTGGTTCAAATGTCGATCTGATGCAGCAGATTGGGAGGGAGCTCTGAGGCTGCTTTTTGGCAAGTACACAGGAGTGGTCCCTGTGGTGTCCAGGCAGCTGGCCCGCTGGGACACTGTGAGTAGCAATGCCCTAAAACATCCTCTCTCTGACCTGAGTCCACCAATGCCTTTCACACTTGGCCTGTGTTGGCCGCTCCACAAAACACAGGGCTGGCCTTGGTCCTTTGCAGGAAGGGTCTCTGGCTTAGCTTCTTCATGATGTCATTGTCCCCAGACTCAGCCCCTTGAGTCCAACGTGTCCACCAATTTGGCTGGAACTGTCACAGAAGCCCATGGATGCAGCTTCTCTTCCTGACCCTGCAGTATATGGCAGGATCACACATGAGTAATTTTTTAGAAAAATCAGTTTGCAAATTTTGGTCTTACCCTGAAGTAAGATAGTTTTTTCAAAAGGCCTTCTGTAGGCCATCTGCCAGATTAACCCTATTCCTTGTTCCCCAGGCTCGGGGGAGCCCAGGCGAGGCCCTGCTCCAGGGGCTCGTTTCTCTGGTGAGGGGCTCCTCGGCTACTGGGCTGGATCTGATTCCAATGAGGTCAGCCACATGTCTGAGTTGCGTGCAAAATGTGGTTTTGAGAGCAGTGCAGTCCAGAGAGGCCGTGGCCAGTTGCCCATCAGCTGTCTGCAGCTAATTTGGGCCCTCAGGGCTGGGCAGAGGAGTGCCGGGAAGTCTGCGGGGGTGTCCTGAGTAGGCATGAAGCAGGCTGGGAGCTGGAATCCTGGCGCATGCCGTCCTGCAGCAGCCCTGCTCCCTTGCTGTGAATCATGATGCTGAGCAGAAATATAGGGCGGAGTCTCTCGCTGGGGAAAGTCACCCGGCTGGTGATGTTTACTTTTGGTGCATGGCTTCTTCTGTTCATGGACCTGCTTGACACCTAGGAGCGCCCCTGGGAGATCACCCCTCATCCCACCCCCACGCCGGCCCGCTGCCTCCACCTTTAGTACTTGCCGCTCTCTCACTTCTCCCTGCCCACCCCCGGGGTGTGGGTCCCTTGAGGATAGGGACTTGGTGACTCCTCTGAGCTCCCCAGAGCCTGGTAGAGAGGAGCCGGGATGAGAAGATGGGTGAATGTGACTTCTTCCTCCCCGAAGGAACAAACAAGCTGGGTGTGAGGCCAGCATCCTGGGATAGGACCCAGCCTCTCTCCTGTCCTCCCTTCCTGCACTTGGTGGCCTGGGTATATGCCTGGGGTTGGGCACAGGGGAGGTGTGATTGTCACATCAGAGGAGTGAGTGAGACATGATTATGGAGCTGGCTCTTCTGGCCAAGACCTGGCAATGCTGAGCTTGCCCAGAGTACAGGCTTTGGGCTTTCCCGGGTCACAGGCATCGCGATTTTCCCAAAGGGAGCAGCCGAGGGCTTCGTTCTGTCACATTGCCCAATCCTAGAATTATTTTTTTTTAGTGTTTGATAATTGCTAGAAGAAAGAGAGCCAGGGCTGGAGGTACAGCTCAGTGGGCTAAGTGCTTGCCGCTGAGCACTAGGGCCCTGAGTTCGATCCCCGGTCCCGGAAAAAAAAAAAAAAAAAAGAAGAAAGAGAGCCAAAGACAGTTTATTTAATTGACCTGTGATCAGAAGTCCTCAATCTTGGATCTTAATACATTACTACAGTGGATCAAACCTCTGATCCAACCCTCCTCCTCCTTTTTTCTAGAATAAACACCTGGCCAGTCACAAAGTCCTTTTACATTATCTTTTTATTTTCTCCCCACTTTTTTCAATACCTTTTTGTGACCTCCTCAAACCTGCAATAAAAAAAACCGATACTCAGAGAGCAGATGTGGCTCAGAAGGTTGTGCGGGAGGAGGAGGCTCAAGCCCCAAGACTTGCAGGGAGCCCTGTGTTCCCCCAGCCTCTGAGGGCCTCAAGTTTGTTGGGCGGGGTCAGCTACTTCCGGAACCTCAGGCAGACAGCAAGAGACACAGTCATTCTTCCCCTGTGCTAGGTCATTATTTGTCTCCAGACTGTTGACTTCTTAGGATCCAGACAGCCCTATGTCCTTTCCAGAGTGACCCATCTTGCAGTGTGGACAGAGGTGCATCTGACACGAAGGGTAGAGAGCTGACCGGAGATACTGTATTCCTCCCACATACTCTGGATTTTAAAAGACCGCCACTAGGGAGTGAGTGGGAAGGGCTTCACCCCATGGGGCAATCTTTGTTTGGGGGACAAGGAAGTTGTGGCTGTCCCACAAATCACACTCTAGGCACTTTCTCAGGCACTTATGTCTTTGGGGATGAGGGCTCACTATCTGGAGTGAGCCCCCCATATGAGAACATTTACCTGTTTTTCAAAGCAATCATTCATTGCTTTTAGGTAGGGACACAGAATGACTTGCTGTGTGCACTTCGGAAAATCACTCTCCTTCTCTGGCCCTTCCTTTCCTCACGTATAAAATGAGGCTAACACTGCTTCAGAATCTGTGCTATTCTAGGCAGTCTTAATGGTGATTCTGATGGTCATTTTTACCTGCTCTCTTGGGAATGACATTATGAAATGCAGGGACTCTATCTTCTGCGTCTTGTTCTGCGAAAGCTCTTCTGCAATCCCATCAAGCTTTGTAGCTCCCAGAAAGGGAGCTGGATTGAGATATGGGAAATGTGGGAAGCAGGTTGATGTGGAATCAGTCACTGGGCTGCTCAGAAACCATCAGTGGCTCCCACCGCCTGGAGAGTAGAGTACAGGACCCGCCTGGGCGCAACGCCTCCTCGGCCTGGCTCCAAACCGTCTTTCTGTTGTCTCTGTTGCCACCTCTCAGTGCTGGATGCTCATGGAAAGTCTCAGCTGTGGGGCTCTCTGCTGCTTGCCCTTTGCACACCCTCCACAGCTGTGTAGTTTATGCCCAGCATTGCTCTTCCCAAGATCACCTCTTTGGATGACGATGGCATTGCCAAACTAAAAACAAATCCGCAAGTGCCCTTAGCAAGGAGCAGGCTCCCCTTGGGGAGGTGCGTGGGCCCCCAGGAGCCAGGCCAGGCCAGTGGTTTGTGCCTGTCACCTGCAGCAGGGAGCAGAGGGGCCAGGCTGGCCACTGCAGAAGGCATGGAGAAGATCCAAATGCAGAGGTGAGGAGAACCGCGTACGCAGGAGCGGGTGAGACCGCACAGGCTGAGAAGCGCGTCTCTGAAACGCGTGGGGCCACAAACGTCTCCGACTGTGTGGGATTTGGGGGGAGCGTTTTAATATACACAGTGAGATCCCTTGGGAAGAGACCCAAATCTAAACACAAAATTCATTTATGCTTTGTTTATGCGTGATGTACATGGCGGGAAGGAATTTTATACAGCACCTAAATTAATGCCACTGTTTTGACTGTGACTGTCTCTTGAGGTCAGGGATGGCACTTTCCAAATGGTGCATCATGTCAGGGCTCAAAACTCTCTGATTCTGGAGCATTTATGAGTTTGTATTTTCATGTTAGGTGGCTTATCCTATATCATACGACTGTAGGTACTGCTAGGTACCTCTCTGAATATGAACTTCTTTCCATGTAATTTCCTGGCTTTGTTTACCATGGCTTTATTCTTATCTTTGACTTTTGTGTGCTGTTTTTGTCTCTCACTTGATTTTGAACCCTTTCTATTTTTAATTTTGTGGGTGGTTTTTAATTTAATTAAAAGTATTTTATCAGAGTTTCCGAACTTCATCTTATTCTTACTCATTCAAATAAATCAAAATTTTGACAAAGTAGCTTTTATAAAAACCAAGAAATTCAACAGTATTGGCTTTTTTACTTTCCCTTTTTCTTCTATATTATTTTGGTTGTAAAGATTAGATTCCTCTCCTTTGTTTTCAGAGAATTCTTACATTTGCAGGATTTGGGCTTTGTCTGCAGCAGCTTGCTTTTTTTCTCCCAACAGGTGCGTTGGTCAGTTAGAACAGGTGTGCACCCGAACTCCCTTGTTACAACAAATTGCAATGCCCACCCCACCCAGGCCCCGTTGGGTGCTGCTGGGTTGGCCTTGCCAACTAGCCACTGTGATAAGTGCGCTGGAGTGCTGTGCTCTGGGTTCCCACTTTGAGAACCCAGACTGGCTCACCGACCTCCTCTCCTTTGATGCTTAGGGAATTTGCTGACATACACACGTGCCATTACAACTCCAGCACCCCCAGATTCCTTCCCTGGAGTCACCTCTCTAAGTCTGAAGTTATTATTGGGAAATTTTTGCAGAACAGACATAAGACTAATGGTTTTCCCCAACCTTCTTGCAGTTGTCTTCTCTCATAAGAATCTGGCTGTCAGAGAATTCTGGGTTACTGTGTTTTCCTCGTGGGATGCTGGAGATGTTGCCTGGCCTCCTCTGTTGCCAGCAGGTGTTTTTTGTTTTTTTTTTAAATCAGATTTCTTCTTATTCTCTCTGCTTGAAAGTACCTAAGATTGATTTTTTTTTCTTCCCCCTTGAAGCTTCAATTTGTGACAGGAAGTGCCTTAAAGTTGATTTCTGATTGTTAATTTTGTAGGGAACTCAGTGCATCCTCAATTAAAAGCTTCCATGGATAACTTCACTGTCACTTTATTCCTGTGTGAACTGATGACTGTCGTGCTAGAGCCATGCCCTTGAGGCAAGTCCCACGAACATGCTGTCAGTTCCTTCAGCTCCGGAGCTCACCCACACCTCTGTTCCACCAGGCCTCTGCCGGGCCCCTCCTTCTGCCAGGAGCACCCTTCTCTATCCCCTGCATTGCCAGGGATGGGCTCCCATGCCACCTTTCCGTAGGGATGGCCAAGATTTACGTGTGCCCACATGGTGTCCCTCACTTAAATTGTGTGCCTTCGGTGCCCCGCTGGCCCTGGCACGTGGCCATGACAACAGCCACCACTTGTACTGGGCCCTCCTGGTGCGCCAGGCTCTCTTTATTCCTTGTCGCCATCCATATGGTTCGGGTCCTCTCATTATCCCCAGTTAAGAATGAGGAAACCACACCTGTGGTGGTACACACCTGTAATTCCCATACTCAGGAGGGGAGGCTGAAGCAGGAAGATCTCTGTGAGTTTGAGGCCAGCCTGGGCTACATAAGTGAGTTCAAGACCAGTCTGCATTACATAGTGACACTCTGTCTGTCTCAAAAAAAAGAAAGAAACTAAGTCTTCTTGGAGAGCTAGAGTGCAGACCGGGGTGCAGCTCTGCCCGCTTTGGCAGTGTGCTAAGGAGCAGGCTCCACACTTCGCAGGTGAACCACGAACCGCCAGGCTCTGTGAGGAGTGCAGCTCCTGCTGAAGGAGGGAGGAAGGTGAGGGGCAAGCCTTGGACAAGGGAAAGAGTGGGCTGAGCTGGTGTATTTGGTGGGTACGCCCAGGAGGGCTCTTTGGTACCCCATTTTGTGATCCAGTCACAGTCCCTGAAAAAGCTGCTGCTTGGGGCACAACGGCTCACCCGACGGGGCTGGTAACACCTTTTCACCTCTCTCCTATCACAGCCTCAGCCTTCATCATCGCCATGCTTCTGGCCAGCCTCAATAGCTGCTGCAACCCCTGGATCTACATGCTCTTCACCGGCCACCTCTTCCATGAACTCGTGCAGCGCTTCCTCTGCTGCTCCTCCAGCTACTTGAGGCGCAGCCGGCCAGGGGAGACCAGCATCAGCAAAAAGAGCAACTCATCCACTTTCGTCTTGAGCCAGCGCAGCTCCAGCCAGAGGAGCGGCTCGCAGCCGTCCACAGCGTGACCTCTGGCCAGGTTGGGCTGCTCCTGAGTTTGGAGCGTGCTGCCAAGGACAGTCTGAATTGTGGCGCTTTACATGTGTGTAAGGTACTCCTCAGTTATTTTCTCCTGCACCTTAGGGTGGCTTGAGTTTGGTGAGGATTCTGACATGGGGTGGGGAGATGATGAGGTGACAGTCATCAGACAAACCCCAGAGTCTCCCCAGGTTTCCCACGTCTTGCTATGCTGACTCTATTACTGTCTGGCAATGGCTGGGTTCTTTCCGCCCATGGGCCTGTATTTCCACTCAGCGTCTTTTTACTTCTGTATTCTGGAATCCTGCGAGAAGAAGGAAGTATAGAACTGTGACTGACCGAGTCAGGGAGCCAGGGCTCTGGGCAAGGGGTAAGGAGTGGAAATGCGGCCTAAGGTGGGAGGTACTGATTTTCTCCTCACTGCAGTGTGCTTTGTCTGCAGTGTCCCTGGGGACTGGCTTGTCAGAAGATGGCCCTAAAACAGGGAATTGGCTGGTAAGACCATCTGGCATGGAGGGGGGCGCAATGAGAACTTGGGCTGAAAATGTGTGAGACTCAAATGTTTGATAAACATTTGATAAACATTTGAGGAAGAAAAAGAAATAAAAAGACATTAAATTGGAAAGGAAGATGTAAAACTATCTGCCAGATGACATTTTATATATAGATGATCACACACATGCACATACATACACACACACACATACCAGGTTCAGCACGGTTGTGGGATACAAGATCAGTATACAAAAATCAATATATTTCTTTATACTATTGATAAACAATATGAAAATGAGATTAAGAAACAATTCCATTTAAATAACACCAGAAAGAATAGAATCAGAATAAATTAACAAAAGAATGCAGGATTTGTACCTGGAAAGCTGAACAATACCATTAAAAGAAATTAAGGTAAATAAATGGAAAGATACCCTGTATTCATAGGATCAGAGACTTCATATTCTTAAAATGGCAATACTGCCCAAATTGTTGTAGAGATTTGTTACAATGTTTTAAAATCTGAGTTAACTTCTTTGCAGAAAGTAGTGAGATAATCCTAAAATTCATAAGGAGATGCAAAGAACCCTAAATAGCCAAAAAAAGAAAAAAGCTTTGGAAAAGGAAAGCAGAGTTGATGGAGTCACACTTCCTGATTTCAAAAGTTACTATAAAGTTACAGTAGTCAAAGCAGCATGGTACTGGCTTATAGACAGACATCTAGAACAATAGAATAGAATAAAGGGTACTGGTAGGAACCTGTAGAATTGATGGTCAATTCATTTTCAGCAGGGTGCCAAGATGATTTAATAGAAAAGGAATAGTCTTTACTAAATGTCATTGGATATACACAGGCAAAAGAATGAAGTCGGACCTTTATACCATATACATAAGTGTATCAAAGCCCTACATGTAACAGCTAAAAGTCTAACATTTTTACAATGAAGTGGGGATAAACCTGTGACTTGGATTAGGCAATGTTTTCTTAGAAATGATACCAAAGACACAAGCAACCAAAAACTGAATAGATTATAATCTATAATCTAGGTAAGATTTCATCAAAACTTAAAAGTTTTGTGCTTCAAGAACACTACCCAGAGAGTAAAAAGACAAAGAACTCTTACAATGCAACAAATAAATAGAAGAAAAGGAAGCCAGCTGGGGATGTAGCTCAGTAGCACAGAACTTGCCTCGCATGAGCAAGACTGGGTGTTTGATCCCCAGCACCACCAAAAGAAATAAAGGAATGAGAGAAAGAAGCCAACCTAAAAATAGGCAAAAGATTTGGATAAATATTTCCCCAAAGAAGATATGTAAGTGGTCAACAAGCTCAGGCAACAATACTCAACATTGTTTATTCATTAGAGAAAGGCAAGTCAAAATACACTGAGATTCCACATTATACCCCCTGGGAAGGCTACAGTCAAAAGGATGGGTAACAGTAAGTGTTGACAATATACAGAAATTGGAATCTTTATATTTACTGCTAAGAATGTCATGATGCAGCTCCTGTGGAAACCAGTTTGATGGTTCCTCACAAAGTTAAACATGGAATTAACAGAGGAAAAAAAAGCTGTCCTTTTAGGCATTTACCCACTAGAAGTGAAAAACTGTACATCAGTGTTCATTACATCACAGAGGAAGTACTCAAATGTCTATCAACTGTTGGGTGGGTAAATAAAATGTAGTATGTCTATACAGTAGGAAATTAATCAGATATAAAAAGAAATGAAATATTGATTCATCCCATTACATAGACAAACTTTGGAAGCATTATGTTAAGTGAAAAAAGCCTTTTGCAAAGAGCCATATGCAAAATAAGTTCAGAAAATACAATGAATATTTATGTTCTTAAACATTTTTTACAATAAAAGGTTATTGCAATTAATGTCCTCAAAATACTCCCTGTAACTTCAAACACACTTATCTTATTATTCGTGCCACTTTCTGAAGCAGCTCTGGAACTTTTTTGTGGGTATCCTTAGTTGTGCTGTTGTACAGGCCTTGATGTCCTGAATTGGTTCAAAACATTCATCTTTCACAAGCATTTTGACTTTGGAGAAACCCTAGGGAATAAGGTGGCAGGGATACGACGTCCTGTTTTTATGGGCTTGTGTTTCTGTGTATGGCGGTGAGCAGCAGCACTCACCGAAGTTTCGATCACAACTTTTGAGGACTCTGAACTGCTTCTAAAGCGACATGAATGATGAGATAAGTTTTTTGAAGCAAGGGCTAATTTTGAAGGGAATTAAGACAAGGTGTGTTTTATGATAATTTTAAAAACTTAAATATCATATGTCTTGATAACCTTTATATTGTCTGATCCATTTCTGTGGAATATCCCGGATAGGCAAATATATACACATAGAGTATATTTATGGGCAAATATATGCACACAGAATATAGGGAAATGCAGAGCGATTGCTTAAGGATACGGGATTTTTTGGGGGGGATGATACAAGTGTTCTGGAATTAGTGGTATTTTGCCCAATTTTGAGAACACATGTAAAACCATTGAAGTATATACTAAAAAATTAAAAATATATTCAACAGCTGAATTCAGAGGGCCAGCATGGCGGAGAATTCCTTGCAATCTCTCACCTCTCCGAGTGCTTGTGTTTTGCATGACTCACCACTTCTGAGCTTCTACGAGAGAGAGCATCTCCACCCTGGCCATGAGCACAACGGGAAAACACCACCTTGTGTTCAGAAAGGCACGAGGGCCGCTTGGTCACCTAGGATGACCACGATCCCATTAGGGCAACAGCTCCCTGAGGGTCTCTGAGGTTCCTACCAGATAGTGTGCTCTCAGATGACCTCTCGGCCTCCGGGTAGGGCATAACTATGTCTAGAAGTGGCTTTTAGATTTCAAATTCAGGATGCTACTAATCAGAGGGGATTGTATGAGGCCGGTCAGCTTGTACAACGGGGGCACCTTTTAATATCCAGACACAGTTTGGGACTTTCTGAGATACAAGAGCATTTCCCTGAAGCCACAGATCCATTCTCTCTCTTCGTAACAGCTTTCTTCTTCCACACTGCAGTAGAACACACACACACACACACACACACACACACACACACACACACACACAGACACACACACACACACAGAGGCACCATCATCAAAGTGAGCATGTAGCTAGGCACAGTGGCTCAAACCTGTAATCCCAGCTACTAGGCAGGCTGAGGTAGGAGGATTGTAAGTTCAAGGCTAACCTGGGTAACGTAGTGAGACCCTGTCTCAGAGTTAAAATAAAAGGGCTGAGGGTACAGCCAGTGGTACAGCATTTGCCTAGGAGACGCACAGCCCTGGATGCAAACCCAGGCAGCACTGGGGAAAACAGTGAGTATTCAGACTCCAAGCCTTTCCCCCTTAGGCCTGAAAAAAATCTGTCGCATAATGTGTTCTCCTTAGTGGATGAATCTTCAGGAAAAATAGGAGGCCGTAAATGCTGTCAGGCTTTGATGAAGATCCTGTTTCCAGGGTGTTTCATCTTTTTGTGTGTTCCATTGCAACCAAATGCCACTTAACTAACACACAGTGTGTTTCCCTGGTTTCTCTCTGCTGTGGTCACTTTCTGCGGTGCCGCATGTACTGTGCCATTTGGTGAACGATGTGGTCAATCCTGAGATGTCTGCTTTGTAAAAGGTGCACTTAATAAACTGTTTTTCATATATTGCTTTGCCTTTTTTCTCCCTCTCACACTCAGTGGCCACCCCTGGTGGCCTTCAGACTCCATCTTGGGGGTGGGCCTCTGTGTTACCCATCTTCTGATGACAGGTGCATGGGCTCAGGCAGGAGCAGGGCTGGTCCTGTTCTCTGCAGTCCCAGGTGATGCATTCGTCTTTTAGGAGGTGCTATAAGGTCCTGGAACAAACCTCACCATGTGTCGTAATTTAGGAGTCTAGATTTCACCTTGAAGTGAGTGACCCTAACAAATATTTCTTAAGTGGGGATTTGGGGATGCCTACAGAATCACAGATGGATTGTGGTAAAAGCAGATTCCTGAGTCTCGTGACTGAGTCAGGCTCGAGAATCAGGGCCACAGATCTGCATTTTGAACCAAAGCCTGCTGCCATCTGTATGTAGTGCATGAGAGGGAGTGCCTCATCCTCATCTTGGGCCCACTCGTGCTGTACCCCAGCATGCTTTTCTGCATGCTGTTTCCTCAAGGGGATCCCTACAGGAGTCAGACCTCACACACATGCATCTTGGTTATGTGTCTTTTTCTCTGGCTCTGTGAACTTTGCAGGTAATCAAGTACCTGCTGTACTCCTCTCATAGAGAAAGATTGAACTTGAAAAGTTGGAGTCAGGGTCCAGTGAAAGGCAAATACCCAAATGGTGAAAATCTTTGCCTAATCTAAGATTGCAAGTCTAAAACTGATGGTCTGCTGATTTCTCGGGATATTGGAAATGGCAGGCCCTTCAAGGAAGACATCAGCAATACTGGCCTTAAGCCTTTCCGGCAGGAGGGGCTGGGCCTGCCAAGCCCATTGGAGAATGTGGGAGAACTCAGAGGGGCGGGCTGGGACCACAGTGCTACGCTGGGCATCTTTTGGCGAGTCTATTGATCTCCCTGTGCTGTAAACTTCTCATCTATGTGAACAAGCATTGAATGATGAGCTGTTCAGGGGTAAAGTGTACTGATTTCTGCAACTTACTTAAAAGCATTGAAGTAAGATTGTGGATCCTTAGAAGGGAGGTTGGATGCAACATCATAAAGCACCAAGACAGTGTATGTATTGGAGGAATCCACAGCTACTTTCAACTTCTTCTGGTGTACAAATTACATAAGATGTCAGATATTAGGGGCTGGGGATATAGCTCAGTGGAATAAGCACCTGCTTGGCAAGCACAAAGTCCTGAGTTCGATTCCTGGTCTCACAAAAAAAAAGTAAGTTAGATGTTAGAAAAAGCATCTTGCAGCTCAGTAGATAACAGAGATGGTTTGAGGATGACAAAATTTAGGCCAGCGATGGCAACTAGGAAGAGTCTGTGTCCTGTCTCCTGGTCTCTGTGTGGTCTTCACTGTCTCACTGTTCCCAAAGACCCCTGGGCTATGGGCAGCATCAAGGAAATGACACCCTTCCAGGCCCTAAAAAGTACCTTGGACTCCTCATTTTCTGAGACTTAAGTTGGTGTTGCATGAAAAAAAAAAAAAAAGAAAACATCAAATAGGGTGAAGGGTCGCGCGGCCCAAACTGGTTTCTTTACTGCAGAACTTGACAGAGCCTTTACTGCGTTAGTGTCCCCTGAAAATCTCCAAAGATATATACAGAATTTCCAAACAAATTTGGTCACAGAAGCTAACCTCCACCAACTTTTTTCTTTTGGGTAATATGTTCTGGGTGACACACTTGGGAAACAGCCCTAAGGATGTGAGATGACTGGGTTTGTGTATGTTTTTGCTTTTGGAGTGAGGAAGCAGGAGGAAAGGTCCCCGGGGTATGGTCATTCTACTCTTTTTCCAGAGTGCACACTTGTGTGCACTGGGCTGTGTACCTTCTTCAGGCCAATGATACACATGCCCAGGGGCAAGGCCATCTGTGTCTGAGGCTCAGTGTCTGCAAACCACAGGGAGGTCCAGAGAGGTTTGAGGTCAGTTTCTGGGCCCAGTATCCACAGCGTGCCCCCACCCTGCCAGCTCACAGGCCATTTCATCTGTTGGTGCCCATTTGCTGGCTCAAGGCCAGCAGAAACCATTTTGAAACAATCTCCAGTGAAAATGTGTGAGTAGCAGCCAGTAGAGTCCAGGAGAAACCATGCTCGATTCTGGACCTTCTTTTACCCAGGAAAAGGACCAAGCAGCCTGCCCTGGTGCTGTGCGCAGGACAATGAGTCAGAACATCACCAGCCTATGGACACAGACAGACAAGACACATGTCCTCATGCAGCCGAAACCTTTATTTGGGTCCCCTCCTCACACCCGCAGTCACTGATCGCTTTCTTGGGCGTGCATGGATGGTGGGAACCCATGGCTCACGCTGTCACAGTACACATGGATGCAAAGACTTGCAGTAGCTGCCTCATAGCACACATCTTCTGGTCCAGGCTGCTCCTGGGCATCGTGGTAGGGCTGGGCAGAGCGAGGGCCATGCACTGCCTGCAAGGGTACGTTAGCTTTTCCTTCCAGCTTCCCTATATGGTGTGCTCCCATGTGTTGGGGGCAGGGAATAGAGCAGTCGCTAAGGAGAAAGAGCTCTCCTGCCATCTGTGGAGCAGGTGCAGGTGTGCCTGGCTTGAGCCCTGCCCAGCTACCTCCTTTCCCGCCTGGCTTTAGACTTCTTTCCGCAGCATCACTTTGATGCTGCTGCAGAGCTGCCCCATGGCAGCGAAGAGCGGGTTGCAGAAGGTGCGGATGCAGAGAGAGTAGATGTGGCTGATGCACTGGATCTCAATCAGGTAGCTTTTAATGCATGGCACCACTGCCCAGATGTGGCAGAAGGATATACAGGCAAACAGGAAGCCCCAGAGCAGGGCCAGCGGGACGCCCAGCAGGGTGGACAGCAGACGGTAGCACCAGTACTTGGAGACAGTGAAGGTGGTATAGCTCACCTTCCATACGCCGTCAAAGCTGTAGGTGCCCACGGGCTCTGCAATCACATCTTCAAAATCCACCTGCAGGTAGGTGCAGGAAGGGGAATGGTCACCCACAGCATGCACACACCCTACCCCCAGCTTCTGCTTGTATGTGTCAGAATCCTTTGGAGATTGGATAGGCCCAAGAGCTGGACTCCATCCCTGGAAGGCTCTGACTCAGTACCTTTGAGTGGCCTGGGCCTCTGCACTTCTCACACGCTCCCAGGGATGGGGATGCTACCACTGGTCACCTGCCTGGCTGCCTTGCCCCAGCTAGAACAGCAGTGCACTGTGGAAAGCTCACCAACCCCCTCATTCATGGAATGAATAAGTGGCCCTCAAAGTGAGTGTCTTGCTTAAAGCCAGCAATAAATTAGAAACAGGGCTACCATTTAGACCTGGTGTGAGAGGTTTGGTACTAGGGTGGTGCTACTGGAAGGGCCCTCAGGTCTTATTATCACATTCCACTGAAAACATGACTGAGGTGCCATGTGAGACATGGGAAAGATAATCACTGGACTTAAATAAAAATACATATTCATCTACCTATCTATGCATTAATCTACCCATCCAAATAACCATCTACCCACCTATCCATCCATTCTCTTTTCTCTTCATCAGTCCATCCACCCACCCAATCTATCTCCAACCATCCGTATTTCTACCTTCCTATTAATCTATCCTGTCTGTCCTCCTTTCCACTTATCCATCTAATCATCCATCCATCCATCAGTTTGTCCAAACAAATACGTAAATGTTTCCTGAGAACCTCCTGGATTTTAAGCTGCCAGCTCTTGGGGAGAGCTTAGTACACCACCTGGCACATGTAGGTTCTTGTTGATAGCTTTAGTTCAAATGCTCTAAAGTTCCTATAAAAATATATTTCAGAGGTCCTACTGACATTTCAGATTGTAAGTAGAATGATTCATCAGCCTACCTGATCGGAAATGTTTATTTGTGGTTCTCAGTCTGAGCTGATAAGGTGGCTTGAATCCTCCTTTCTCTCATTTTCTGCTTGTAGTAATAAATCCGCCCCAAGCATCTATCTGTTGTGCCTTTCAACTGCCTCATAGAAGCAGTTGGTGTTGGCATTTGAACCGATTCCAAGGATTTCCTTTGGGTTCTGAGCACTGGGCAACTGCACTGATTTTTCTGACTCAGAAAATGTGTTTCTGAGAGGCCCTTGCCCTGCTGGGAGGAAGCAGGCAACTGCTCCCCTAGTTTGGGTTTGAGCATCAAGAAAAGTCTAGCCATGGCCATAAGACCTGGTGCAGGCAGCTCTAGGCAGCTGTGCTAGTGCATCAGAAGTGGACAGTGACTTCATTCCTTAATTCCTTTCCAGAAGCAGAGAGGAGATGGTGTGTTTCTTGGAGGGTGGGTCTGGGGTGCTTAATCCAGCAGGTTAGCTCCGGCTTTGTGTACAGCTGTAGAGGGGGGCCAAAGGGCAGGAAGGGGAGGCCACTACTGTTCATTCAGTTGGTGTCCCCTTCTCCGACCTATTTTTGGAACATCAAGAAAGGCAACTGGTGAATGGGAACCAGTCACCGCAGCCCTGGCAGCCCCCTACAGAACACAGAGTGCGTAGGATGCGGGGGAGGCAGCAGACACTCCTGTCAAAAACACTTCCCCAGAGTCCTGGGTGACTCAGGCCTTGGGCATCTAGGACCCTGCACAGCTCAGATAGGACACCCGACCGAGGGAAACAGCTCCATTTCTGTCTCTGCTTGGTCACTGGAGTTACTGCGCCCCTCAGGCACTATGCTTCTCCTTTTTGGGCCCCTGGCTTTTTGCGTGTTGGTTGGTTTGGGTTGGGTTGGGTTTTCTGTTTGGGGATTTTGTTGTGGTGGTTGTTCCGCTCTACCCAGAGGGGTTGCAACAGGATCCGTACGGGCACAGAGTTAACTTTAGAGTCAGAAGACTCAAGCAAGGGGCTAAAATTTCCCGGGCTCTGGTTTCCTTGTCCACAAACTGCTACTTAAAAGGTTGTCCTCACTGCGTTCTCCTCCATCCTTTCCCTGACCAGGTGAGGACAGACTGAGAGCAGCCTTTCACACCTTGAATTTGATGCAGTAATGTCATTTCTAATAATAGTAAAAATGGCGGCTTATGTTAGTTAGCATGACTGTTTTCAATCTCATTTTCTGTAGTAATTAATTTTTATTGTGTTTACAAAACTGGTGCAGTGGATTGAAATAATGGTAACAAAACCAGCCCTTTCCTCAGGTAGCTTGTGAAATTGGAAGCTAAGCTAAGGCGATATGTACAGAGCTGGGTTAAAAATGGTAAATGTTTGCTCTTTTTTTTGGGGTTAGGCACAGTAATAGCAATAGTAAAATTCTATAAAATCTGAGGTAACCAAGGTAACACTCCAATGCATTTAGCCCTCATAAGGGTCACTCCTGGCCATGTATCTGGTGTCTTACTGCACCAACACCCAAGGAGAGTGAGCCCCAAGTCAGCCTGACATCACAGCATGTGTCCAAGTCTCCCTTAGTCTCTGTGCCTCTGTTATCAGAGGGGCCAGGTACCCAGTAGGACCTGAGGCCCAGAACATGGCACAGGTGGTGCCAGGCATTCTCAGGGCTGCTAGGCTACCTGGGGAACCTGGGCTGTAACGTGATTATAACTGCTTTCATGGAAAGGAGTTGGAAGCAGCTGCAGAGCCCCACCTGTACCTGGTGAGTCTGGTCCTTGTTCTCTGGCTGGGCCCCGAATCCTCTTGCCTTCCCTGTCAGCCTGTGCCTGCTGCAGAGCTGCTGCAAGTGGAGATGGGAAATGGCAGAAATGCCCTGGGTGGTGGTCTAGGCTGTGCACCAGCTTTTGGTGGGTGAGACAACCTCAGGGAGTCTTGCCTCTCAGTGCTGATGTACGTGGGTCGTCTCAATCCCTCCTTAGTCTGGGCCTGCTGTAGGACTCACTATAGCCACCAGTGGGCCAGAAGGACTGCTATGCCAGTCCCAGAAGGAAGCCTTGAAGGTTGGCAGCTTCTGCTTTTTGGAGTCCTGAGCTATCATGTTTGAGGTTCACTTTTATACCCTGTTCTAGAGACCAGAGGTGTTCGGTGTCTACTTTTATACCCTGCTCTAGAGCTCCACTGTTACCCGACTCTGGCAGAGAGGTCCTAAGCAAGGAGAAGCCTGCAGCTGCTGGAGCTGGGGGCCCAGCCATACCGACTTCCTTCTTCCTACCATGCCAGTGGCAAAGCCTTGGAACAGTTTGGATGTTTGGCTCAGTGGAGCCCCCAGGTGCTTTCAGCCCAGCCATCATATGAGAGACTCATTGAGGCCCATTGAGCTTCAGCAGTGTCCAGTGGTTGCTGGGGAGATTTGTTATGCAGCAATCCATAACTGATGTGGTGTGTCTCTGGGGAAAGCAGGTGACAACTCTGGACTCCAGGTACAGCCTCTATGTGCAGAGGTGGACTTGTTTATGATACTCGAGCACAAGAGTACCGAACATTCCTGACTCTGCTGCTTAAGAACTTCTGGGGGCCCAGGAGTCTATACTCTAATAACCCAGGAAAGTAGACCATGATTTAAAAATCCCCAGACCAGCTGACTCTCAGAAGTTCCCATGGCAATAATCACAATACCTCAGTGAGAATGAGAAGTGTATTCCTTTCCAGGGGTCACTGATAAGAGCAAGACATTCCCAAAAGGAAAGAACTGCCCTGTGGAATGACTAGTTGGTTGTATGAGTCTCTGTGATTCAGTGTCTACCTGTTCTCTGTGCTCTTTCTTCCACAAATTGCCTTTCAGATGCTCTGTCCTATTTTCATTCCTCAATTCGTCAGTCTGTAATTAAAGTAGCAAAGAGATTTCATCTTTTGTATGAATTCTGAGCCATTGATGGGGCCTGGATTCCTGGAAATGTACTGTGATCTACTAGTAATGTCTGCCATGAATGTAGGGAAAGGAAGCAGAAATACCTGTCAGCAACATTCACCAGCGCTGCCCAGTATTCTGTGCAATGTTGCAAAAAGCCTCCACACCTTTGCTTATTTCCTTTATTTTTGGAAAACCTGTTCCTCCACCCTACATTTTGCCTTTTTGTCATTTTAAAAATTACAGCTTGGACACCATCTTCCCATGGAACTGGCTCTTGATTTTCCAGATGCAAGGAACTTCTTCCTCCCCTAACCTCCTACAACCCTCCACTCGGCACTAGCTTAGATTAGCACCTTCCCCAGTGTGACCCCCATCTTCTTGGCCACCATCTCTGTCAGGTTGGATTCTTTTCAAGGGAAGGCATGAGGTCACTTTCATCTTTCTGCACCAGGCTATCCCAAGTCTCCCCAAACCGGGAACGGGGTGTGCAGAGCTGGGGCACTATTGTTTCCTGTTACCTCTCCCTCTCACAGATAACTGGGGAGAGGCTGATACCCTGAAGGGTTTGCAAGGAGGGGGCTGGAGCCTCTATAAGCTGGGAGTGCAGGAAATATCCTTAGGATGCTCACTGGCACACTGCAGAGCTGGGAGCTTCATATGCATTCATTTCCCGCCAAGCCTGGCACAGCACCAGACCAGCTCACACCTTCTGCTCAGAGGCACCACCATGACCACACATAGCAGGGGCTCTAAGAGTGCAGGGAGTCCCTGCTGGCTGTCTGCCATTTCCCAGGTGCCAATGAAGCCCAGGTAGTCAGAAGGCTGCCCTGTCCGACTGGCCCTGCCTGTGCCCCCTAGCCAGTCTTCTTGCTCCTTTCTTCCTTTATCAGACTATAACCGAAGCCTGAAGTTGCCTTGAACCTATCTATTATACCAGCGCTATTTGTCTTACACTGTTTTAGGGTCTATGTTATACATTTCTAAACTTTTCATTTCTGACCCGTTAAAAACAAAATAAAGAAAAAAAATCAGATAACTCTACAAACCAAAGAATGCCCACCCAATGCCAAATTGGTCAGTCTCTTCTAGACAAACTGATTTGCAGGACCTTTTGTTTGGCCTATGGGAGCTGTTTTTCTGGGGCTTGTGGCTGCCAGGCCACCAGGAGAGACTGCTTCTCAGCCCCAGAGAGGGTGCACAAAACTGGACATCATGTGTCCCCACTTCCCTCTTTGGGTAATAATCTGGGCCTGGGCCCGGCACCTGGCTCATTTCTGGCTTAGTAGGACCTGGAGTCCCCTTTATCTGTGCCACCCATTGTAGTCTCCCTACAACCAACTCTCCTGAGGACTCCTTGACTCCATCCTCAGTGGCCCGTGGCTCAGTTCTGTGGTCCCTAGCTGCAAACTCCTGAGGCCCCCGCACAGCTCACATTTGTCCTAGCGTTGCCATGTGCTGGGAAGCCCCATCTGTCCCATCCTTCTTTATCTGCTGTGGCCCAGCACTCCCTTGAGACTCCACTCTCCATGGAGCTCAGTGATGAGGGCCACTAAATGGGGGAAGTGGAAGCCGCAAATCAAGGGTCATCGTTTTTAGGAGGAAGAGTCTGGATTTGAAATCAGGTCTGTTGAAGTCCAGGACCACTCCTGCTAGACCTCACTGGGGAAACCTCACCAGCACTGCCTTTCCTTTAGAGGATGCTCTATCGTTTGCAAAGCTTGCTTCCTAGATTCCCCCCTGCAGCTCTCTCCCTGTGCTGTGACACATGGTGTCATCCCTCTGTGAGTGATCTGTGCACATGTAACTCAGATAACATGACCTGCGGAGGAGGGCAGCAGGCTGCTTGGAGCAGTTGGAGGGCTTCCTGGAGGAGGTGGGCTTTGAGCTGGGCCTTGATGGTGGAGGGGCTTTTACCACCAGGAGGGCAGGGTATGTTCTGGTGAGTGGAGCAAAATAGGCAGGAAAACTGGGTGGGAGCCTCCCCTGCCTCAGCTGGAAACCACATGGAGAAGTTAGCCTCTTCCCTATGGAGGTACCCAGGAAAGATGGCGGCCTGGGGTTGTGATGTGGAAAGGCCCTGAGCTGCCCTGTTAAGTCCAGTGGCCGCCAGCTTGTGCTTCAAATGTGGCTTGTGCCACTGAATTCTAAATCCCATTTAATTTTAATTACAATATAAAAACAGATATTCAGTTCCAGTATTGGAAAACTTTTAATACGGCTTTTAACAGTTTGGGCATGTGAATCTGTTTTCAACTATACATTCTATGACCTCTAAATATAGAGCATGTATTTGTGATGCAAATTGGGAGTCTGAACTAAGAAGTACTGGGAGTGCAAGACACTTACTGGATTTTGAAGACAGTACAATTATTCACTGATAATGTTTTCTACCAGTTGTATGTCAAAACAACACTAGTTTGGATGTATAAGGTTAAATTAACAATAAATAATTTCACCTGTTTTATTTTCCTTGCTTTTTCTTCTTTTTTGTGGTATGAGGGTTTGAACGCAGGGACTCCTTGCCTTTGAATTATCCCGCCAGCCCTTCTAAAATTTTGTTCGACCTTGAAACAGGCTAAGTTGCCCAGGTTGGTCTTGAATATGTGATCATCCTGCCTCAGCCACTCAAGTAGCCAGAGTTACAGCATGCACCACCACACCTGGCTGATTTTCCTTTTTGAAGTGTGGCTGCTAGATTAAAATTCCAGGGCAGATGAATATGTGGGAATGCTCCATACTTCATGCTTGACTTTTATACTAGCCTACACTAAAGCTGCTCTAAAAAGAAATTTGCACAGCAGGTAAATTCCAGGCTAGAAGTGCAGCTCAGGCTAGAGCATTTGCTACCAAGAGTGAGGCTCTGAGCTCTGTCACTTGTACCACAAAGAGGAAAAAATGTAAAAGCAAATCATCATGTGATTACCATGTAGAAAAGGTGTAGCATAAAATTATGTCGCATACAATTCTTGATGATAGTAAACCACTGTGCCAATGTTAAGCAAAAAACTACAGGTCACTGTACCTTGGTCGCTTTACACAGCATTTCTGTGGGACAATGCTGGCCTGAGGTCACAGCCCAACCACCAGCCCAGGTCGCAGCCACTGCAGAGCTGGTGCTCTGGGTGGCTGGGGAGCTGCTCCAAGCAGTTCCCTTCAGAAGGATCCGTGGCTCACTGGGCTGTGGGTGTGGGCCTGTGGCAGCCTGGCTGCTCCTCTGCTGGGTGAGGAGAGTCCTGGCTTCAAGCAGTGGCCAAGGGCTCACTCCCTAAAGCTACACAGGTCTGAGCACTCCAGTTCTGGAGCTCTGGGGCCCTGGCACCCTCTGAGAGGCCTCTGCTCCACCTGGACACCAGACCCACAGTGAGGCAGGAGCCAGGTGAGGGCCAGGCCCACAGGCTGGGTACCGACCCTGGGCAGTGCTCTCAGGAGCAAGCGTCTCCCCAAGGGCTGCCAGCCCAGCTGGGAGCTGCTGCTGGAGATGGTCCTGCTGCCCACCAGAGAACCCAAGAAGGGCCTCCTGGCATGGAGAACAGCCTGAGCTGGCCGCCAGTTCCCATTCCTCCAGGACAGGGCCCAGGCCAGAGCTGGTGCCTCCACCCTGGGCTAGAGAGGCATTTTCTCTATGCCTTGCCTCCCCACCCTGCCCAATCAACACTCGGACCTCCTATGGGCAGCTCAGTTTTTGCTCTTGTTTGTGCTAAATATGGTGTGCCCAAACTTTTGCTTGTTCCTCTGGGGGTTTGGAGGAAGCAGATGAGGTACCGCCTGCCTGAGATGCAGAGCCTACCTTGACAATGTCTTCATTAATGTTCTTGGGGTCTCTGTTCACCAAGTCGATTTCCTTAAAGTGAATGTCCTTGACAATCTGGGCCTCCAGGTCTGTGTGTTCTTCAGCCATCATTGCAGAGCTGTCTCTGGAAGGCGTCAGAGGTCCGAGTCTTGCAGCTGGTGGGCTGGGAATCCTTGGGGCAGAGAGACCAGTTCAGGGTCCCCAGATTTGTGCCCTATGGCTAACAGGCCCCACCCAGCATGCCAGCGGACAGCTGTCCCACATAACTCCGGCCTGCCTCTCGGTAAAGCTGGCGTGGCAGACCTCCAAGCTAAAATTAAGACTGGAGCAGTTCTGAAAGGCAGGGTGCTCCTTAAAGGGGGCTGCAGCTGGGTTCCGGCCCCATGCGTGGGCACTGGCCTGGCACTCCCTGGCCACTGCCAAGGACAGGCTTGCCCCCTTACTGCCCAGGCGGCTGTCCCTCCCTCCCATGAGGCCCCTGGAATTTGCCACCACTGCCAGTGCCTGGCACTTCTGGGAGCCGCTGCCCCAGAGGAGGTGGGCTTGCTCCAGCTCTGTCTTGCAATTGCTGACGTGACCAAATCCCCTCTCTGGACCATTGCAGGGGAAGTGATGTAGCCTGAGCACTCTTCCTATCCTGAAGGAGAGGAAATGGGCTCCTGTGTTCCTGGGAATGGGCCTCCAGAACTGGAAATGTCTCATAGGGTTTTGCATGGACAGCTAGGGCCTGGGTGTGCTGTCTGGGACCCTGGAGCGGCCTGGGGTTTCCTGTTTCTGGGAGCTTTGCTGGGGCAGGAATTGATGGACTGTGCGGTGGGCCTGAGCATGAAACCTGGCCAGGAGACCACTGATGATGCTGCCCCCTCTTCTAACTCTGCATTGTCTTGAAGCTCCAGCAGATGAGGGGTGAAGGTGGGCAGCACCCATTCAGCTACTCATCTATTCAGGCGGCATTTGCTGAGAGCTGGGGCTAAAGGGACAGATAAAACTCTGTCCCCTAGACTCTCTCCCAGTCTAGAGGGAGAGACACAGAGTGCTGTAAATCAGAAACATGTTACAAAGAGCTTGCTGGAGGCAGCAGATTGCCCTGAGAGAATCAGGAAGAGCTTCCCATGGGAGCTGGCTTTAGAGTTAGGTACTGAGGGCCAAGGAGCCCCCCAAGTACACTTCCGGTAGAAGAACGGTCACTGTCAGAAGCCATATGATAGCAGTGAAGACATTACCACTCATTACTCATTACCAATGAGTAAACTGTAAACTATAGAATGTTTGTAATTAAGAAGCACTTCTCTGAGAAGTGTTTCTATACATCAAGTATAGAAAATAATCAAGTAAAATATTGTTAATAACTGAATATTATTTTGTTATAGCTATGAAACTATTTTGACCACCATTTTCTTCTATTATAGGGAAGTAACAGCTCTGCCCTTGAAACTATTGAGAAGATGAAAAGTGTACAAGGGAGAACATATTTTCTTTCTTATTGGCATATATTTGCTATGCATAATAATTACATTTATCTTAGCAAATATACGAATCAAACCTTAATTACTTCTACATCCCTGTTCCTTCCAGTTCCTCTCATCTTCCCCCATCCCCAAATCCCATCACTGAGATTACCACAATTAAAGATTCATTATTAGGATCTCATTTCTAAGACTAATTCCTGGATTGGAAGTTCACGGGGATCACGTTGGTGGGCTCCTAGGTCACTGTGGCACACAGTGGAATGGTGTGGGGATAAAAATGTCAACTTTTTAATGGACGCCATAGGACAGATGGACAGTCAGCAATGTTAGTCCTGGGAAAACTAAGTCACTACACCTCAGATTTGAATTCTACACTGAGAACTTTATTCAGAATAAAGGAAAAATTTTAGACTAAGTTTATATTGTGCTTTGAAAGCCACAAAAGACAAGGAACATTGTGAAATACTTGTTAGAATATTGGTCTGTTGTTATTAAAGCAGATAATTGTAAAATCCTTTAATGATCTCCAGTGAAATATTGCTTTTTTATTTCATGATTTAAATGAGAAACATTTGTGTTGAGGAAGAAAAAGAGAAAGAAGAAGAGGAAGGGGAAGGGGAGAAGAAAGGGGAGGAGAAATTGGATGGGCTTGCTGAGCGGCTTGGGGAGGTAGAGCACAGGTGTCTGGGGACCGGGTGGACAACGTGGCCAGTCTCTGGTGTATGGCCTGGACAAGTGTCACCAAAGGTCCATGTGTTAAAGATTTGGTCCCAAGCCCAGCCATGCTATTAGGAGTGTTCCCTTGAAGGGAAGATCCAGACCAGGTCCCTTCCAGCTTCCTCCTCACATCCTTACCCCATGGTATGCTGTGTCACCAAAGGGGCCAACCAGTCAAGGACCAGAACCTCTAATGCTCTGAGCTGCAACAGGCCTTCCATCTTTTCAAGTGGATGATTTCACATATTTTTCTATAGCGATGGAAACCTGGCTAGCACAAATGGCAACAAGACAATACTAAGAAGGATGGAGACTGTTTTCCAAAGATGGCCACATCTGTGCTCTAACATTGGGCAGAGGCTCTTTCTACCAAGCAATGGATCCATGTTCCTTCCCTTTAAGTATGGACCAAGGTTTGGTTCCTCCTACACTACAGTAGGACCAGGCCATATATGCAGCTTCCTGTTGCTCTCTCCCAGTATTCTCACCCTTGGACCTCAGCTGCCATGCTGCAAGGGAGTCCAGAGTAGCCCATGGGGAGAGACCCCATGGACAGCAGCTTTGGCCCCTTAAACTTGCCAGACAGGTTCACCATCAGGTGAGAGACACTGAGGCTTTGAACGAGCCCAGCTCCTACTCCCCAAGGAATCTCTGACCTTCTTGCATTACAGGTAAAGCTGAAGACATTGTGGAGCAGAGCTGTGCTCTGTCTGCTCCTCAGCTGGATATCTAAACTGATTAGTCCATAGCATATGAATTCTTCAGGGGCACTGAATTTTGAGGTACCTTGTTGGGAGGATTAAGATGCATTGTCAACTTTATTGGCTTGGGAGGCACCTAGAGGATTGGAAAGGACATTTCTGGATGTGTCTGGGTGAGTCATGGAGCAATGACTTTGGGGACTCTGTCTGATTCCTGGCTCCTTTCTGGTGCTGTTCCCTTCCCTCTTGTCCTCATAAAGTGAGCATCTTTGCTCTGCCACAACTTCTACCATGATATTCTGGTTGATCATGGACAGAAACCTTGGCAACTGTGAGCCAAATAAAACTTTCCTCCTGTAAGTTCCTCCTTTAAGATATGGATGTGGGTCCCAGCGGGAAAGACCAATATATTTGTTTCACAGTCAGTGCCTCTGGGACAATAAGCAACTGTAGGCCTGTTGAGATTCATTGTGTCCCTCATCCTGTGCTAAAGCTCCCTTGATGTGTATAGGTTGGCTTGTTTGTCTTGTATTAGGGTCACTGCCCCAGCTGGTGCTTAGTTTGAGGTGTGAGGTGGGCTTGAGAGGAGGGACATTCCCTTCAATGGGGCCACAAGGGTGGCTGGAATCAGAAGGAAGAGTAGAAAAGGCCTGACACCAGGGCTCAGAGACAACATGAACTGTCTTTCATTCTCTCCCTGTGACGCTATTTACAAAGACTATGCTGGTGGGAATACTCAAGCCAGGAATTCTTATCTTCTCCTGGCCCATAACTGCCTGCTCTGTGACTGAGGAAGCCCTTCATCCTCGCTGTGCCTTGTCCTCATGGGTCAAATGTGGATGGAAAGCCTGCCCATATTTCTCCAATAGGAACCTATGCCTCACTGACAGTGGGAAAACCTGTGCGGTACCAGAGGACATGTTATAACTTATATTTAGATGTCTCCCCAAAGCTCATGTACTCATAGGTGGGTTTTGGGAGTGACTGGATCATGAATGTATGATACTGAATTAGTCCATTGATGCTTTTAATATAGTTCTAGGTGTTGGAGATAGACTTACTAAAGAGGAAAGACACACTCTGAGTGTGGGTGGCACCAACCAACAGACTCATTTCCTGCATGGAGTAAAAAGGGAAAGAAGTAGGAAGTCTCACTGCTTCTTGCGTACCCTGCCATGGACTGTTTCTCCTCAGCCATGCACCGCTGCCATGCCACACTGCCTTGGAGCCAAGTGACTATGGACTGACACCACTGCAAATTGTGAGCCAGCATAAACCTTTCCCGTTTTACTTGTGGGTGTTGAGTGTTTTGTCCCAGCAATGAGAAAGTAACTAAGACAGGGCCTGTGTCCCACATCCTGTGGAGAACTGTTATGCAGATCATCCTGAGGAATGACGCCTTGCCATATCTGCTGAGGAAACATGATGAGGAAGGACAGAGATGTTCAGAAACCCACCTGTGCTGGGGTTCTACCAAGGACTCTGTGTTCTTATTTTGTTGCTGCCACAGGAGACAGAGAAGAGGTTTGGAAATGGAAATGCAGGAAGAGATAAATTTGTGGAGCGTGGAAGGGGGAGTGAGAGGAAAGGGAAAGAGGATCTGAGCTGGCTCATCAAGGAAGTTCTGGCTTCACATCTGGAGACACAGGAAGCTGTCAAACCCCAGGCCTCCACTAGCCAGCAAGACAGGTCTGCTCTCTCCCAGTGTTCTCACTCTTGGGCCTCAAACGCCATATTGCAAGGGAGTCACTGCTTCCAAGGAAGATTTGTTTAGCAGAAAGGGAAACACTTTGCTTTTCCTAGGAGACTGTAGATCTAGGCAAAGGGCTCCTATTTTTTTCACTATCTGGCCTTTGGGGTCTTCGTTTAGAAGATAAAACACAGCATGCCAAAGCTGGAACAAAACAGCCTTTTCCATTTTATAGATAAAGGCCCCCAAATTCTTGGTTGATGGAGGGAAGAGAATGGGATTTAGAGACAGAATTTCCATGTGCCCATGAGCAGGCTACTCCCTTCCAAATTTAAATTTAACTTAGATATATAATGAGTATGTCTCTTCCTATCATCAGAGATTGTAACTAAAGAGGTCTGCAGAAGAGACAATGTGATCTCAGGATGCATCAATAGAGATGTACTGTACCATCTAGAAGGATGGGGGTGACTGTTGTCTTCAACTCTCCAGGGGCCAGACTACCCTTGGAGCCTTGTTTGGGCTATGTGCTTTAAGAAGGGCCTTGAGAAATTAGGTCATATGCAAAGAAAGCAAGCAAAGCAGTGCAGGAGGCTGAAACAGAACAATTTGGAGATGGACAAGGCATGACTGGAGGGGAGAAGCAGGAGAGCTTTTCTCATGTTTCTGGAGATGTCCCCAGGACCAGTGAGTAAGGAGTAGACTTTGGCTTCCCTCAACCTAGTGCCAGCGCCCAGAAGCCCCCGCTCAGCACTGACAAGCACACAGGATCGCTGTTGAGGGTACAGGAGAACAGGGACTCACAGTTCTGGGGAGATGGCACAGGCTTCTCTGGCCAGGTAGGCTCCCTGTGCTCAGAAGCATTAAGGCCTGACAGGGAGCTGGGGACTAGAAACAGGGAAGGTAAGTGAGCTGTGGGCTAAGTGTCACTCTTTCAGGGTTGGGTACCCAGCTTGCAGCATCCAGAGAACAACCAAATTTTGGGGCCCTCACTTAACAGTAGTTGTCAGGCCTAAGATGGGGAAGCCACACCTGGGCCTGCATCCTGTTGTTGCAGGCTGGGAAGACAGTGTGGTTCTAGCCTCTGTAGGCCATATGGTCTCTGGTGACTACTCAGCTCTGTCCTTGCAGCATGGAAACAAAGAAACCTGTGGGTTCCAGGAAACTTTATAGGAAGAAGTGGCAGCCTGAGCATAGCACCGAGCTCCAGGCATGCAGAGCCAGAAGAGCACGGGTCATCAGTGTCCCTTCAGGAGCCGCCCCTGACCAGCCTGGGTGTCCTGTTTGGAACTGGGTAGTTTGAACGTCTGTTCCCTGCAGAACTCATGTTGGAGTCTACTCCCACTGCGAGGGCCCAACTTAATCAGCTATGTGGGGGTGGGGCCCTCGAGAGGTAACTCGGATTGGGTCAGTCACCAGGGTGGAGCTCCATGATTGGGTCCTGGTGGTTCATAGGAAGAGGGAGAAACCAGAGCACACATGCACTCTGTGGGCCCTGTCTCTGCTCACGTGATCTTTGTGCCGCCTTGGGTCTTTGCCAACACAAGGGCCTCGCCAGATACTGCCACTCCATCTAGACTGAAACTGGGAGCCAAAGGAAGCCTCTTTCCTTGACAACTCACCTGTTTCGTGGATCATGTTGTTAGCAACAAGAAATGGACACCATGCTTTCCTACCTCCTCCCCACTGCAGGAGGGTCTCCCGGACTCACTTCAGTCCCTGCCCTTCCATCGGAGAATGAGAACAGGGCAAGGATCCTTGAACCTCAAGTTCCCTCCAAGGGCAGAGGCCAGAACCAAGGGGACCAGCTTGGCCTTGATTGGCACAATTCACCTGACCCCCAACTGGGAGGACAGAGGTGACCTCTCTAGCTGCCAGAGCAACAGGGCAAATGCCGCTATCAGAAGCTGCTGCTTCAGTGGGCTCAGGGGAGGGCTGTGGATGTGGGGGCTGCAGTGCCAGCTGGATTTGGTCCAGAGATGGGTGCACGGAAGTTGGACCTGCTCTCATCTGGCACCCATGCTGCTGTCCTGAGGGAGGAAGAGGAGAAAGAAGCCACTGTTCCTTGTCTCTGTGTCCTCGGTCTCCCACACGGTGTCAGTTCCTGCTCCCAAAAGAGCTGGCTCCAACCTCTTCAGCTGACGCTGCAGTGCTGGCTGCCCACGGGGCCTGAGGTCCAGAACGTGCCTACTTCCCACGTCACCTCTCCTTCAAAGCAGGGTGTGCTCAGCGATTCTGGGCTGAGGGAAGCTTCCAGGGGCCATGTTTTCATTTACCATACACGGGCATCATGGGGTGTCTTCTACACTGAGCTCATGGGAACCAATGCAAATGCTGCATTATTTCAACAAACGCTGGAGTGTGACGTGCGGCAGGTGCTGCACATAAATAGGGTAGAAGACTTGGCCCTCATTTGGTGGATCACACAGGACTCTTGGGGAGGCAGGCAGGACACACAAGGATAAGGGGGCGCCTGGTGTGGGGCCTCACAAACTCACACACTGGCGTGCAGGCTGACAGTGTGTGGGAGTGGCAGGCAGCTGCCTGGCTTCAAGTGTTAGTTCCCTGGGCCCACTGTGCTGGGCGGAGGAAGGTGCTGCTTCCTTCCCAAGTGTGTAAGGAGGGGATTTTGAAGAATGCTGGCGGGTGAGGGGGCGAGCTCTGTCTTCTCAGAGATGTGGAAGTCCTCGCCCTTGTGTAGAGTGCACCCCTATTTGGAAGCAGGTCTTTGTGGAGATGATGAAGGTAACAAGAGGCCATCAGGATGGCTCCTGACCCAGCTCTGCTGGAGTATTTGTGGAAAGGAGGAGCAAACACACACAATGGGCACCCTGTGAACACTGGAGCAGCACTGCCCAAGCTGAGAAGCTGTGGGCTGGGGCTGGGGCTGGGGCTGGAGCCTCTACCCTGGCATTTTGAGAGCATTGGCCCTGCACCACACACCCAGGCTTGTCATCCAGGCTGCTCAGTCTGCTGCACTTTGACAGCCCTGACAGATACACAGGGGAAGCACCCAAATTTCCAACTGTCTTGGCCCCTACTGCTGTTGGATCAGTACCCACGGGTTTATCTTAAGACAACATAAACTTACTTCCTTAGGATCACCAGCCCTAAGATCAAGGGGTCTTGGGGGGGAATCCAGTCCTTGCCTCTTCCAGCTTCTCAAGGCTTCCCAGGTTTCTTGGTCCATGGGTCCTCTTCTCATTTGCAATGTTCATTCATTTAACCCAACTCCAAATCAGGGCTTGTGACCCAGGCTTCTGCCTCCCTCCCTTCTCCCTATGACCCCTACCCCCCAACACACTCTGGTCCCCAGGATACCCTGTGCTTCTTGCCTGTTGGCTTGTGAGCATCTGAGCATCAAGGCTCCACACAGGGCCTCCTAGGCCCTTCTTCAGGGTAGCCTTTCCAGGATGCTCCTGGCCCCAGCTGGGCAGAGCACCTGGTGAGCCAAGATACACCTGGCCCTGAAACTCTTTTTCTTCTCTCTCCATGCATGCTAATCTAGAGATGAAAAGCCCCTGACTACTAGAGGGGCTTTCCAATAGCCAGAGCTCATGGAAGTAGAGCAGGTGGGGAGCTAATGTGGGCCCCTGAAGGAGAGTCCTGCATAACAAGAATGTGGGCTTTTCTGGCCTGTAGAATAGGAAGGTGAGGTGAGGACCATGGCAGGGCCACAAGCTAATTCCTCTGTGTAATGAAGGAAATTGCCAGGTGGAAGGAAGAAACACAGCAGAGGCAGTCACCTTCCTTTTGACAGGTCTGGGGGTGGGATACACACTCCTCTCCTATCAGCTGATCAGCAAACATAATGGTGAAAGCAGGGAAACTGGCGTGGTGTGGGACACAGCTAGGAGTGCTCAGGATTGTAGAATATCGGGAGCACACACCTAGCTGACATACAGCGTGCAAGCTGGAGACAGAGCTGAATGGCTTGGCCCAGGGAGGAGAGGCTGCCGGGCACAGTCTGGGCTTCAGATAGCACAGGCTCTGGGGAACCCAGCCACACATCCCACTGGGATCTCTGGGTTCAAACTGGGGTGCCGGTGTTTTCAAATCTCCTTCTCCACCTGGCTCTGACATTGTCAGTTGTAGGACAAGCTGTCTGGGAGGAGGGAGGAGAACAGAGAGACAGGGCTGGGCTCAAGGAGAGACCCTGAGGAAGGACTTGGCAGTAGGAATCTGGGGGAGCAGTTTGGAAGTGGAGTCATCTGCTGTTTGGTGTGTTCCCTCCCATGAATCCTCACGAACTTCACAAAGCCTCCCGTGTCCCAGAGTGTCTGCTGTCATTGTATTCTTGGTGAGGGACAAGCTTAGCTTCAAAATACCTTTGATGTAGCTGTGTTCTGAGAAAGGAGCATCATGCAGCTTCATCACTGTGTGAACACCACAGAGAGCTCTTACACTCACTAGGTGGTCCAGCCTGACATACCCAGGCTATATATAGTACCATCTGCCCCCCAAGGGTCGTGAGTTCAGAGGCATGCTTTTGGAAGGCAATTAGATCATAGATGGGCACCGTATTCTTCAGTGGATCGCTGATGAGTTCATAGCTGAAGGTGCTGGTAGGAGGAGGGGTCTGGTTGGAAGTGGTGGATCCTTGGGATCGTGACCTGGAAGGATGTGTTCTTGTTCCTGGCCTTTCCTTTCTCTTTCTGCTTCTTGGTGCCAGGAATTGAGCAGCTTTCCTCCTCTAAGCCTTTGAGCCATGCTGTCTCTGCCTTGAAGCCAGCTGACCACCAACCAAGTGCTCCTAAATTGTGAGCCAAATAAGCATTTCTTCCTTTAAGATGCAGATGTTGAGTATTTTGTCTCAGTGGCCGGAAGGGACTAATACAACTAACTCACTGATGACCAGTGCACCTCACATGTTACATGGTGAGTGACTGTATTTATGGCAGACTGGAAATGAGACAGCTAGAGCTACTGATAGTTTTAGAATAATAGGTCAGTTTTAGGTTTAGATGTGTAGATCAGCTGCCAAGGGTCAAAATAAAATAAAATGGCCTCACCACAACAGCTTCAGAAACACTTGCTGAAAATTTCACCCTGTATCAAAGGACACAAAGATAATACCAAGTATGGGAAATGACGGCCAGGTATTCAATAAAGTATAGATCATTTCAAGGAAAAAACCTCAGAGACAGTCCATTGGACAATTAAGCAGGCTGTTGCACTGGGTGGGGTGTTTCTAGTGAGGGAATTTGGGGGAACACATTCCAACCATTGACGAGTCTGTGTCAAGCAGCCCTCTCAATGTTGCAGTGACAGAGAACAAACTCAGACTGGCTTAAGAAAAAATAACATAGGAAAAGGGTGGTGGGCTTTACTGACTCACAGACTAAAGAGGTCAGGCACACTTGGATCCAAGAATTTCCTCAGGACTTTGTCTCTCAGAATGGTTTTCTCCATCTCTCCACTGTACCGATCCTGTTTGAAAGAAGACCTCCCTAGTCCAGCCACCTCCCAGGAAGGCACAGAAGTCTCGTGGAAATCCCTGACTGGCCCAGCCCACTTCCAGGCCCCCCACCTTTATGGAAGGAAGAGGAAGGGGACAAACTGGGGCTGGAATAGTGCATGAAGTGGGAAGGGAAATAATAGATTCATTGCAGGTGAGCTGTGTCCTGGGAGTCTGAGCCCCCAGTGGCAGTCTTGCGTAATGAACGTGTCCAGGGTCAAGCCCTTCTCTGATTCAGGTGAGCCATCTTGTTTGGAAGAAGAAGCCCAGGAGGGGATACGTGGGAAGGCAGAGCTGGGCTTAGTGCTGATGGAGGAAGGATGGGGGAGGGAGGTGGTACTGACAGTAACCTAGGTGGCTGTATTTAGAAGCCAGGGGAGCTGCATGATACATCCCGGAAGGCTCACCGCGTGCCTGGAAAGCCACACAGCTTGATGGATTAACTTGGAAGGCACTTCCCAAACACAGCAGACATGGTTCCTACTGAAACCATTCTGACTGAGGCTGAAAAGCAGTGATTAACACCGAGATTCAAACTGCAGCCCTGGAGGTACAGGCTGCAATTTTTTAAAGCAGCTCAGCTGAAACCAGGTGTAGAAGCTCATATGAACCAGGTGCATTCATTACAGATGAGATGGTATTTAATCCATACATAACAACATGAGATGTGGACTGGAGTCTGCCTCATTTCATGGGCAAGGGTTCGGCAAGGTTGAGAATCTTGTCCAAGGTTACAGGGCTAACGGGTGCAGAGCTGACTTGGTGTTTGCACGTTGCCTTCTGATCTGTCACGTCTGAGTCTCACCTGCTGTGCTCACCCAGTCAGCCAGGTTGGCCTCTGTTGTGCTGCCTTGTAGCAGAAAATCTGCCCCCCCCCAATATACTACAGGTTCTGTTAGTTCCCCAGGTAATCTCCAATTTACTTCAGTTCCTGTTACAGTTTCTGTTACTTCTGCTTCCCAGAAACGTCTAGTCACATGATGCATGGCTGGTCACTGTGATGCACATCGTATGAGCCAATCTCCAACTGACAAGCCATTTTGCCTCTGTACCTCACCTTTGCAACCCCAAAACCCTCCCCCCCTGAGCCTTCAGGGCCTGACAGTTTTTAGATGTCAGTGCCCACGGACGTTAAACAATCTGCCTCCAAGTCCTGGATGATATTTTGGTGTTTCTGTTTGCCGCTGCAGCCTGAGGCATTGAGCTTCCTTTTAACACCATATTTGAAGGAAGATTTTGTACTGCACACAGTTTAGAGACCAAGGCAGTGAAGAGGCAAGGTCTAGAGTTATGTAAAGTCCCAACAGACACAGTGGCTGACATATCTGACAGTAGCAGACACTGTAGGCGCCCTCTCGTGCAGGGTACACAGATAGCCTAGCTCACCTCTGCTGGCACTTGTTTCCCTGCCAGGGTCTGTCCCTGGCCCCTGGAACCTACCACTGCTTGGAGTAGCTGGCAACCACTGACTGACACGAACTGGTACATTTGTAACCCAGTTCCCTTGCTCTTAGACATATGTTTGACACTGTCCTCTGGAAGTCACTATCAGGGTTGCACCCTGGTTATCACAGTAGCGGCTGGATAGTCCATCGTGGGCGCCTTCTTTTTCCTATGTCATCCCTAACCCCTGCTAGTCTTCCTTACATCTCCTACAGATGCTTTTTGCTTGAAAAATTTGTCACTGAATCTCCTGGAGAACCCAAACTAGGACCTTCCCATCTTACACCTTTCATCTACTTGGCCTTTAAAGGTTCTAGCGGCACTTTTGTTCTTCCTTTGTGCTAGTGGAGATACAGGAACCTTCCTCCCTCTGACTTGGGACCTGGATTATTTGTTCTTGGGCAACCCTGCCAGCAGGCAATCTCAGTCCTTCTGATACTGGCAGCCCCGGCATACAGGGCATTAACTATGTGTTCAGAACAGTAGTCCTCAACAAGGAGCACTAGGGACACGTGGTGATATGTGAAGAGAATTTTGATTATCCAGAGAAGCTCTTGGCATCTGAGCAATAAGGGCTGGTGTGCTGCCGAACATTCTACACAAAGAAGAGAGCCCGTGCTTCGTGGGAATCTGCAGCTCAAAGTCAGTGGTGCTGATGTGAGAAACCTTGCTTTGAACAGCAGAAGCCTGTCACCCTGGCAGGCTCCTTTGGCATCCAAGAGTCCCATGCTATGGACAGATCATCCAGAGTAGTAGCCACCTTGGAGACTGACCCAGTGGCACAGGGAAGGGCAAATGGGGATGCAGGAGACCTATTTCTTGTTGAGAATGTGCTGGTGACTCCAAGGTGGTCTCCAGCTGGAAGAACCCTCCAAGGAGTAGCATCAGAGCCAGAAAAATCTTAGCCTGCTGATTGTACAGGCATGAATGCAAAAGTCAAGAAATTACCGGATGAAAAGTAAACAGCATGTTCTTGCCTGAAATGAGAAGAGTGAAGTAGCTGTTGGCACAGCCACAGCTGTAAGATCCCCAACAGCCCCAGATCCAGCCAAGGCAGAGGCCTCCACCATTTGCATTTTCATGAACCTGGAGTTCACATGGTCATGAAGGTAGTTGTAATGGTTGATACACTGTGTCAACTTGACAAGTTTAGAAGTTTGACTAAGTGACTCCATAGGGGGCCAGGGTCCTCACTCCGTAAACATCCTGAGCCTGTGCAAGAGGAGGGCACAGAGATGGAGTGGGTGTAAAGGACTGCCCTAGGATGGAGAGTCCACATACAATATAAGGGAGAAAAGAGGCTTGCCCCTCCACCTTTCTGCTTTTGTTGCTTTTTTCTGTCTTCTCCTGCCTTGAAGTGTTGTCCCTGTCCCATGCCACTCTGCCTTGGAGCCAACTGATTATAGACTGAAACCTCTACAAACTATGAGCTATTTATAAATAAACCTTTCCTTCCTTAATTCTGGATGTCAGGTATTTTGTCTCAGCAACAATAGGAAAGTAACCAAGACAGAATTTAAAACCTGAGAATTGGGTTGTTGCTGTGACTATACCTGACTGTGTCGTTCAAGATCCTTTGAAAATGGCTTGTGAGAAGAGTTTGGAAAAGTTCAGAGATGTTGCCTGAAAGAGTAGAGCTAGAACACCTTAGGCTGTTCTGTATGGGAAGTTCTGGTCAGAGCTCAGAAGACTAGAAAACCGATAAAGACCAGGCTCAGGAGGTTTTTGCTGGGAAGAAAGACTGCATTGGCTGTTGGACTACAGACAATGTGTGTTGTGTGTGTTATGGTAGAAAGTTTGTCTTCCTTTTGCTGGTGACCAGAGATTTTGTCTGAGATTGACATTAAGGACAGCAGATTAATTAATCTGGCAGAAAAAATTTCAAGGTAGTTGAATGTTGAGGCTATACCTTGGCTGTTGTTGGGGCTTTTAGCCAGATTTATGTTGAGAATCAAGAGTAAAGAGCTGAGGAAGATGATTTAAACATTGTGAGTTTGGCTAGAACGGGAGTTTCAGTAAAGCTGGGGACTGCAAAGATAGAGCCAAGGAGCTCTCTATTGCTGAGAAGGAACAGGAGAATAGAAAAGGCGGCCACAGGGCATCACAAGAACCAGCAAGTCTCCACCTTTTGCAACTTCAAAACTGCAAAAGTGAAAGACTTTGCTTTAAGGAGAAATCCACAGAACACCAGGTTCCAGAACGGCAGCAACATAGAAAATTTTCCTCAGAATCAGATTCAGAGTGCTCAGTGATCCAGGTACTTGATCCTTACAGCCAAGAGAGAGGCATACCTGGCTTCTGCTCCAGGTGGCAGCAGACCTTGGCAGCATCCACATGGTGCTGGTTTTAGTACATGTAGAATGCAAGGGTTGTGTGTTTAAGGTGGCTTCTACCCCGATTTCAGAAGGCCTGGGAGGCCAGGCAGTGTATAATATGTGAAGGGCCATATGTGACGCTATGAACGTGAAGCCAAAGGTGCAGTGGAGACCCCAGAAGTTTGGAAAATCCAGGAACATGGATTGTCTAAGGAAAGCTGTGAGGAGGGAGCAAAGTGGGCCTAAGAAAGAAGCCGTGGGAGCTGTAACCACCAGAAGTGCCATAGGGGTGAAGTCACTCAAGCCCTTTGGTGCTCACAATGTGCCACAGATTGCTTCAGATGCCGAACACAGAATTACAGGACTTAATGTTTGCTCTGCTGGATTTTGGACATACTTTGGTCCTAATCCTTTTTATTCCTGTTTGTAACTTTTGGAATGAAAATGTTTATTTTGTGTCATTGAATGTTGGAAGTGTCTAACTTTTCATTTGTACAGAGGCTTGCAACTGAGAGTTTGCCTTAAATCTCTGAGGAGACTTGGGACTTGCACTTTTCAGCAACATTGAAACTGTTAGGACTGTAGCAATTCTTAGAGATGGACTAGATGACTTTTACATAAAGGGATATGCATGAGCTTCTGGGGGTCCAGTGATAGAATGTTATGGTTCCAATATAATATAATGTTGATAGACTTAATACTGATAAACCTGTATTATAGTGTTTAAGTTATGAAATGATAAGAATAAGCATATCTTTGTATCTGGAGACCAAGTTAAAGAAATGTACCCGGTTGCCAAGTTGACAAGGGTTGGATTTTAGTGTTCTATTTTTTTTTTTTCAGTACTGGGGATCGAACTCAGGACCCTGCGCTTGCTAGGCAAGCGCTTATTCCACTGAGCTATATCCCCAGCCAAGGGTTGGATTTTAATGGTTGATACATTGTGTCAACTTGACAAGTTTAGAAGTTTAACTAAATGACTCCGTAGGGGGCCAGGGTCCTCACTTTGTAAATATCCTGAGCCTGTGCAAGAGGAGGGTACAGAGATGGAGTGTAAAAGGACCCACCCTGGGATGGAGAGTCCACATACAATATAAGGAAGAAAAGAGGCTTGCCCTCACAACTGCTTTTGTTGCTTTTGCTGTCTTCTGCCACCTTGAAGTTTTGGCCCTGTGCCATGCCACCTTGCCTTGGAGCCAACTGATTATGGACGAAAACCTTTACAAACTGTGAGCTAAGTAAATCTTTCCTTCCTTAATTCTAGGTGTTTGATATTCTGTCTCAGCAAGGGAAAAGTAACCAAGACAGTGATCCTGACAACAGTTCCTTCTCATAAGAATAAAGAAGCAGGAGCTGGATTTCCAGTCTGGTGAGGGGTTTTAATGCCATTTAGCAAATTGGTGCTGTTATTATTAATGAGGACTAGTCAAAGAGGACAACACGATCCACAGTTGTCCATGGGCTCTGAGACTCCAGGATACCCTAGTTCTTATGCCAAAGGTCCATTCTAAGGATGGAGGGGTGCAAGCATTGTGAATGTGAGACACAGGAAAGATGGGGTCTCAGGTGGCGTGGGCACTAGAGGCTTCTCAAAGTGCTCATTCTGATCAGAAGTGTCTGAGGACAACGTCTGCTCCTGCATGTTACAGGACTCCAAAAGGGTGGTGAAGGATCAGGAGCCATTACCTCAGGAAGTCTGCCCAGGAATTCATTGCCAGGTGTTCTAGGGGCCTCTGTCCTAGGGGAAGCATATTTGAAGCACTGTACTCTAAGTCTGATTGTGCCACAAAGTTCTCACAAGCCCAAATGGCAGGGCAAGTGAATGAGGAGCAGCTCTCTAACAAACAGTCCAGATCAAAACTTCAGGGGAAGAGCAGTAGACCTGGACACAAGCCCAGCTAGAATCCAGCCTGGCAACTGAGGGCTGTGTGGACTCTGCAGCTCCTGAGCCTCACTTCTCTCACACATGTGAGAGGTGCCGATGTCGGCAGCTAAACCTCTGAGAAGCACCGAGAGCAGCAGCTGGAGGCCCTGACTCTGGTCCCTGACTGTCTGGATTCAAATCCTACTTCTGCTGTTTTGAGCTATGTGATTATCACTGAGTTTCCTAATGTCTCTGGGCCTCAGTTTCACTCTCTGTAAGGCAAAGTTACTAATCCTACTGGCAAGAGTCCTGTGAGAATTAAATAATACATGTAGAGTACCTAGAACAATTTCTGGCAACTAGCAAGTGTTATACAAGTGCTTTTTTATTTAAAAGGTGATCAAACAAGATATTACCCATCAAATCCATCACATGCCACTAGCTGTGTAAGGTAAGTCTGGAGAATGTTAGAGGGCTTGTGTCTTGGTTACTTTTCTCTCATTGCTGAGACATAATACCCAACACCCAAAATGAAGGAAAGAAAGGGTTATTTCGCTTACAGTTTGTGGAGGTTTCAGTCCATACTTGACTAGCTCAGAGGAGAGTGGCACATGGCAGGGGGCAAATTGTTCATAGTAGCAGAACACAACAAAAACAATGAGCAAAAAGGGAGGAATGGCTGCAAGCAGTCTCTCTCCTTGCCTTACATTGTAAACAGGCTACTCCCACCCAAGGGGCGTGTAGTTCTCACACAATGTCCGTGCCCTCCACTTCCACAGGCTCAGGATGTGTACAAAGTAAGCACCCTGGCTTGCTGCTGAATCGCTCAGCCAAACCTCTAGACTCCCCAAGTTGACACAATGTATCAACCATAACAGCTTGTTAGCATTCCATCCATGTGACAGAATACTGGAGATGAAAACTTACAAGGAGGAAATGTTTATTTTGATGCATCATTTTAGTCTGTGGTTGCTCAGCCCATTGCTCTGGATTTATGGTGAGGTCAAGCGTCCATGGTGGTGAGGACATGTGGACCAAACCCACTCGCTCCATGGCAGCCAAGAAGCCAGTCAGAAAGGGCTTGGGATCCAAAATGCTCTTCCAGGAGCCTCCCCGCTTCTCACCTTTCCTGATGACTCTACCACCTGGGTAACAAGACTTCAACACAGGAGTCTTGGAGAACAAGACAGATCTGAACCACAACAGAGTGGGTTTGCTGTAGGGACAGCTACTTGGCATTTCCTTATGGGTCATTCTGTATGGGTGAAGGAATAGGGGTCATTTGTCTGCCTCCTATGCCAAATGAGCAAAGCCTGAGAGAATCATTAGGGTGAGATGGGAAGGACTTTGGGGACCAGGACAAAGGTATCCCCTTTCTGGCTAGATTTCTGCTATGTTGCAGCATCTCAAAGGCCACCTGAGTTGATTGTGTTAATGAAGCCTTGGGAGTCCCTTAACAGGAGTGTGGGAGGTGTGTGGCAATATGAATGTGCTGGCTTTGTGCAGAGGAGTGGAAGGGCCTTGGGCTGGTGACTGGGAGCTGGCCGGAGCAGACTGTGAGGGCACCTGCTCAGAGGGGGGCCTGGCATGCATATGGTGCTCCATTCATATGTTGAAGTTGTCTCAGTGTGACTCTATTAGGACTAAGGAAGTAACTAGGTTCAATGAGGCATGAGTGAGTCCCTGAGTCCATGTGACATGACCCACCAGGAGGTGTCCCTGTAGGAGACCTGTCTTGTGCTGATTCTGCCTTCCCCTAGAGTCCTGTAAACTCTGCCAAGGGCACAGAGGGACTTTCAAGCGTAAGTGCAGGGCAGTGTGGGATTTTTGCTCTCAGTCTTCTCCAGAGGGGGCTCCTGGGATGTCACCCTTCCTCTGAGCAAATCTTTGGCTGCTGAAAGTTTGGGCTGCCTGTTGGCCACTGTGGCCTGAGAGGGTGGGGCAGGGCCTCCTGGGACTCTGGCTTTGAAGAGAAGCATGTGGAGTGGGAGTGCTTTCCAGCTAGTATCCTGCTTACAACCCCAGCTGCAGGGGACGGGAAAGGGAGGAGGGATATGAGAGTATCTCGCTGCCCCAAATTCCTGGATGAGAAACAGGTTCACAACCTCCCACTCTCCAGGACTCTACAACACTTTAGGTGTCTCAAGCTCCTTTATTCTTTCATCTCTGCACTTACTCATTTCCATCATTGTAATCCTGGCCTCTGTACACTTTTTGCAGGAAGCATATTATAAATACTTTCTTAGGTATAGATAATGTCCATAATTGTCATTTTCAATGGCTCCCAAATATTCCATTAGGGAAATGTATAATTAGTTGATCTTGTTCCATTTTAGGGACACTTAGACTGCAAACTTCTTTTCAGTGTCAATAAATTATGCTGCAGTGCCAAGATCTTTAGACATTTGGCTTTTAAAAAACGAATTGCATGGACTGTGGTCATTGTTGGGTTATAGGGTATCAATCATTGTGTGGCTCAAGAAACTTACTTTTCAAAACATTCTGCCACTAGTGCCATTTGAAATTAGCATTTCCCCTGCACCATTATTAAGCATTATTTTTTTTTTGTTAATTTAATGGCAATCCTGTGGCAAATAGTTTCTACTTCTGTTTCTTTGAGAATTAATAAACACCACATATTTTTTCTGTTGCTTTATTATTTTTCCCTCTTGAGGAAATTTTCTCCTCCTGTCTTTTGCATTGTCTGACTATTTTAATTATTTATATAATCTCTTTATATAGCTATTAACTTTCTAATAAGTCTGTTTCCTTATCTGTGGTAATTTTGCAAAGGTCAGGCTAATTTTTTAGCTGAAAGCTGTAAGCACATCGCTCTGTGTAGCTCTAACTTACGACATGTGATAAATTCATGGTGTTGCCAGTGGCTGAGCACTTGGGAGACTGGAAGTTTAATTTGCATTAAGATGAGTTGGCTTAAGATGAAGTCTCTGTCTAGGCAGGAAAGGGCAAAATGCCTAATGTCACCAGTCCAGGGCCAACCGTGCAGTCGGCACGCTCTCCTCCTGGGCCCTGATTCCCCCTTTTCCTCAAGCCCAAACGCTTATCCTACCATCAGCTACTGCAAAAGGAAAGCTCCTGGAACAGGAGCCCCTTTCTGGTCCTTTGGAACCCCCATCCCACCGTGCTTCCATCATGTCCTTCTGAGCTCCCTGAGGCCAACCATTCTGGCCAAGGAACCTACTGAGACAAACAATTACTCTTAGCAGGTGGCTTCCAAAATATGCATTCACTGGCTTTTGCCTCCTGTCTGTTTGTCAAGCTTCCTTCTTTGAGGCTGTGCTGCAATAGCAAGAGCTCCGGACTTCAACTCCATGGGCCTGGGTGCAAGTTCTACTCAGGGAGGGCTGCTGGCTTCTCTGGCCCTCAGCTGTCCCTCATGGAGAGTTTGGATTGTGTCTAAAATCACCAAATGTTCAGCCTGAAAGTTCTTTCCACTGAAATTACACAATCCCAGGGACTCGGTTTCAATGAAGTTAGGAAAACCCATCCAAATGTCTGTGCACAGCGTCTGGACCCTGGATCTAACTCACATTTCTCTGCTTGCTTTTATCCCAGAGCAATCACAGAGCGCAGCCACTGTAGTCACTTAAACTCCCTCACAGTAGCTTGTGTATTAGTCCAGGGCTTTATCAGAAGCAAGGAGCTTGGGGTACTCACATGGCCAGGAGAGGATGAGGAAGGGGCTTGCAGGAGCCCAGGCCTCAGAGGCTGGAGCAGGGGTCTGGCTCTGTGAGATTATTCTCTTTTTCTCCAGCTCCATCTTTATCAAGTCTCTGCCAACTTCCAAAGGGTTCCATTTCTTCCTATTCTGACAGGCTTTCCCTACAGAGCAGGGAAGATGGCTGCTGGAGCTTAGCTTCCTTCCTTCTTCTAGCTCCAAGGCAGGTTCTTTCTGCCCAGCTTAAAACTGAGCAATGCCAGGGGAGGGTCTGAATGGCCAGGCCCAGGTCAGAGTTGGACCTGGACATTAGGGGACCTGATCCTTCCTTCATGTTTATATAAATGTGTACTGGAAGGTGTAATTGGCGATGTCAGGAAGACTTGCAAGGTAAGACGGACTTCTGGGAGGTGCCTTTTCCCCACAAATCATGCCAGTTAGCCCAGTGAATGAAAAATGGTGTTGAGTATTTGGTTCTTATTAAACTCATTTTACTGCACCTACAGCCATGGTGGAGCTCATTTATAAATGTTCTCTGTAACCCTCTGAGTACTTGGAAAGATGAATGAATCATTAGAAAGAATCATGACTGGGGGAAGATGGCGACCGGGTGAGCAGCAAGGGAGCGAACCTCCTTAATAAACACCACCAGCTCGAGACAGACTTGGTGAGCGTGAATGCCGGAACCTCGGCTGGGAAGTTTAAACTGGGCGTATTTCTCTGAGATGCCGGGGGAGATGTGGTAGGGCGGACCAGGCTGCCAGGGCGAGACGTGGGAAAGTCCCAGACGC
>PVLD010009553.1:0-76358 GCA_004027595.1 Dinomys branickii
GGACGTGCGGCTCGGGGCTTCCGATAGCCCGGGGTGGACGTGCGGCTCGGGGCTTCCGATAGCCCGGGGTGGACGTGCGGCTCGGGGCTTCCGATAGCCCGGGTTGGACGTGCAGCTAGGTGGTCCATGAAACTTGGAACTCATTCTGGTCAACCCCAAAGAAGCGTGTTTATGTATAAGTAAAGAGACTTGGAAGAATACACTGTAAACGTTCTCAAAATGTATTCTTGAGAAAAGGTGGGACAGAATGAGTGTATTATTGCAAATGCCAATAGCCACACACAGAAGTCGGAGAGATGGTAGTCGTAGCCTTACACCTTCAGCTCTCCATGTGCAACTCTGAGCAATGACTCGGTAATAAAGGTTCTTAGGGAGATTCATCAATAAGCTTAAGAAAAATAATTTGCTCTTCCTAAACACTTAAAAAATGTAAAGGAAGTAAGAACATGTTAGACTGGGTTGAAATTAAAGGAAGAAGGTAACTTGTCATTTCATATATCCCTTTTATTCATGTATTTATGTATGTTTTCCTCTTCTGTTAAGTTTAGAATCAACAAGATTTATACTTTGATGAGTGAAGATTTTTTGGTGCCCCAGATCACCACAGAAAATACAAAACTATCCTCATGCAGTAGTTATGGTGTAGAGGTAGCAAGAATAAAAGGTTGAATTGACTGATGACTTACAGCAGAATATACCCTGGAAATTATTCAGTTTTTTAATTCTTCATTATTTGTACCTTGGAGGGACTACTGGGGTTGAACTCAGTGCCTTCTCACTGACCTACAACCTAGGTCATTCCCTGCCCCACTTTTTTTTTTAGTATATATAGGGTCTCACTGAGTTTCTAAATTGCCCAAACTGGGCTCCTGTTAGCTATCCTCCTGCCTCAGCATACCAAAGTGCTGGGATTACAATAATATAAGATCACAGCCAGGTTCATTAAGCACCTCATAAAAATAAAACTGTTAGTTAATTAATAATATGTGATAATTAATAGTGAAAGAATTAGGAAATGGATACACTCACATTCCCATTGCTCTGGAAAATCACATGCCAGTGTATGAGAACCAGCCATACATTTCTAGAGAGCACATAGGAGAGAAGAAAGGTACAAAATGATCCAAGATTGGACAGAATGCAGTTCACTGGGACTCACTGGCAGAAGCATGGTCAAGAGTGGCCAGGCCAGTGAATCTCTGTGACTTAGGTAAGAGGGAAGGCACTTAACTAGTTGTCAGGGGAAAAAAGTATGTTTTAACCAAACTGGAATATTTCTTATTTAACTCACCAAACATCAAGAATGTCAAATACATTCTTAGCACTAATGGGGCCAGATCCCGGTTTTAAATCTCCACACATGACGCTGATTTATTTTATCATATGAAGCAAAAACAGATCAGGGTTACTCAGGGACAGTTATCACAAGGAAGACAAGATGGCTGCTGCTGGGTTAAGCCGGACCCTTCCACCCACATATATACATGTGCACACATCGAGGTATGATGAGCATGAGTGTTTAGTTTATGGCTCTTTGTGGTGCCTAGCCTGGTGTTCTGGAGGTAGCAAACATGCAAATATTTTTTGGGAAACTAATGCCGTTCCATCAATGTCCAGGCCATACTTGTTCCTGTGGCCCTAAAGGCAACAAGGCTTGCTGGATGACAATGTCCATAGTAAATGCCTGCTGCTTGTGATGGCTAATGGCTATGAGCAAAAGAGCCTGGCCATTCGACCTTGGTTCAGGATGCAAATTTTCCAGGTCCTAAGGTGCTGAATTAGCTGTATCTTAATCTCCTCATCTATAAAGCGGGGCTAACACATACTTCAAAATGCTGTCCTGAGGTCTAAGTAAGATAGTCATAGTACAGCCAAAGAGTGTCTATCCTGGAGCAGACGCTTAGCCGTTGTGAATTCTCTCCCCTTGCATCCTTGCACACAGATGGCCGACTAGGTATCTGAAAGTTCCATGGCTTTTATTCACAAGATATTAGTGTAAGCTTAGTACATGACAACAATCAGGGGCAGAAAATCAGTCCAGAGTTAATCAGTTCTATCTGATATATTCTCATTCCTTCGCTGCACCAAGTTCAAACCTAGAATTACTGGATTCCTTGGAATGCCAGGGTGGAAAATAATGTTGCCAAAGAGGCTCCAACTCCAGACCTGCAGTCCTCCCCGGCCACATCTTTCACCAAGAGGGTCTGTGGGCACTTGTGTGGGGCCCTCCACAACAAGCCCAAACTTCACGTCCATTTCCTTCATTGTTCACACCTGGTACACCCAGTACAGATACCTCTCAGATGCACAGACTCAGGGGGAAAACCCCAGCCAGATACCAGAAAGGGACTGGAGCCTTTTGGGTGCCAGCATCTAAACATAGTATGGAAAGGGAGTAGCTAGGACTTTGGATACTACATTTCTTTGAGTTTGTGGATTTCTTTGCAGCAGATATAGGGCCACAGACCTAAATTAGGTCCTCTCTTGCCAAGATCTGGGATAACTGACTACGACTATCACACCAGCGATGTCCCCCAAAGGCCAGAGGCTCTCTGAATGGGAAAGTGCAGCTCTTCTCAGGAATGGGGAGTTTTCAGAGAAAAGATGGCATTTGAGCCTGGATCTTGCAGCATGAGTGGGCGTTTACTGTGCAGAAAAAGGAAGGAAGGGCACTCCAGGAAAAGAAACAGCATCTGGGACAGCTCCGAGCTTGAAAGAGTGGCATATTCAGGAATTAGTGAGACGTTCCTTGGGAATGAAGCGTAGGGGGCACGTGGGAGATGAGATTTCGGTGGCAAAGTTTGTAGAAGGGAAGATTGGGGAGGCTTTGCTCATGGTGAGTCTTGCTCTCCCAAAGGACACTGAGGTGAGAGGACAGTGGCATAGTGCACTCCAGGGCCACCCTGTGATGCCAGGGAAGCCCTCTGACTATGCAGATGGACTAGAATGGGGAGACCATAGACTGATAGGCAATTGTCTCTAGAGAAACAAACAATAGGTCCCTAACATCAAGTACCAAGACCTCACACATTTATGCTTTTTAAACATAGGAGGAGAGAAGGAACGTGAAGGAGGAATAGGTCTGAGTTTCATAGTCAACCAAAAAGCAATGGCAGCCAGAACACACCCTCAACATGAGGGGCCACTTAAGGAAGAGAGTCAGTAGGACTTCATGGCTGACTGGGAGAGAACCAGAGGGAAGGACTCCAAGGAAGGCCTGAGGGCAGCTCTAGCTTTGAGGAATAGTGACGCGAGACTATGAGGAGAGAAACAGGTTTCTGGAGTTGTCAAAGTTCACTTGATCTGTGCAGTTTTCCATCAAGGGAGGCACAGTAGCAGCCCCCAGGGCTCTTGGCCTCTGCTGGAAAGTTCTAGCATTTTTTCAGTGTATGTTAAGCATGTGTCAGTGGTTGTATCTTTGTGCAGTCAAAGCCTGGACGGGGTCTGTAAGTCAAATCACTCTACACATAAATTTTAAGCTTAAACACAAACCAAAAGAAGACTCAGAGGCTCCTTAATTTAGAATGTGGAACTTGAGGCCTCCGTGCTATGCTTTCTCTTGTGGTTGCTTAAGTTTCTGTCTCTAATTGAGTTTGTCAGATTTGATCTCCAAGTAGAAGGGGGACTAGTCTCACTGCCAAAACCCTGCAGAAGACATCTTGAGTAATTTGAAGGGATGGAGGTGGATTGTTTGCTGTAGTCCTTTTTCTATTAACAGTGTTTTCTATGAAATCCTGATATTGTACTGTTTTAGGTCATATACATGTCCTTGCACAATCTTTCCTGCTCATTGTACAGGTTTGTATCATAATGGCAAACTTCAACTCAGTCACTGAAATTTCCCCTCCCATTTCTCCCAAAAGCTTTGGACAGTTTCAGGGACTCTGAAAGGTTCACAGCCAGCTCGGTTCCTGAGAGAAGACCACGTAGGTGGTTATAGTTAGCCAAGGCCTTGGAGAGCTCCTGAAGCAGGTACCAAAGGGGCCCAGGAGCCAGTGCTCTGCCTTGCAGACTGCCCTGTCTTCTCTGATGTTCTCTGTGCGCTTCCTGCCTTTCTGGTCCATCATTCTACCACCATTCAGTAACTGCAAAATAGGAAAACAGTACTGATCAAAAAACAAAAACACAAATCAAACCCAACAAAAACAGTGCTAGCAGGAAAAGGAGACAAAAACACGCACGATATAGGTGCCCTGTCAAAGACTGCACTCAGTTTAACAGAAATATTTCTGTTTCAGCAACTTGAGGGATGTACACATCTGTGACTGCAATTGTCATAGGGAAAAACAATGAAACCTTTCTTAACAAAATTCTTTCAGGCACATAGTAATCAAAAATGACGTAGCTTTAAGGAGGTGATTTTGAAACACATTTTTTTCTTTCAGTTTTGTAAACATACTAAGGATTTTCTCGTAACTTTAAAAATGTTTTTCTTATGCCTCTACTTTTAGGTTTCTAATTAAATCAAGGGATTTTTTTTCCCTCCAATAAAAACATATTTTTGAAAGACCTCAATTATTTGCTCTTCCTAAATGTTTTCCATTGCAAGAATTAGAGGTGATAAATCACATTCGGTTTATCTCCTACGGTTTCTTCCAGCACATTGTCAACTCCCCCCTCGCCCTCCTGTGCACACCCCCTGCGTAGTAACTGCATATGGGACACCGTAAAGGCTGTGGAATAAGTGACACTATTAGCACAGTGTGGTGGCTTTGATGTGTGGCTCTCGGCAGGGTTGCCAAAAGAGTGACAGACTCCCACACTAATGCAAAGACTATTTCTCATTGACTTGGTTCACTTCTAATAGTCTTCTATTACCATTAGTGCTGTGAAGCAGACAGACATCATGGCTGAGAGACCTCACATCCTTGGGCCTAGCTTATTATTTTGAGTGCCAGATTATTGCATGCAATAAGCTCTTTATTAAATGAAAATAAAGAAAAGTATTCAAGAGGATAATGGGTCTCAAAATGAACCCAATCCTTTTTGTCTTAATTCAAGTGAAAAAAAAAAAAAGTGTTATCTCCCACACCACTACCCTATGCCCAGGAATGGGTGTGTGGAAACTCCATTGTCCTGTGAAGTTTGTAAGGTGAATGCTCTCCTAGTCTTGCATAGGCTAGGGTTCCTCGAATTTAGTTTTGCCAGTTTCTAAGCCTTAAGCGAAATGCTATTCCCAAACAATCACAGAAACAATTTAGTAAATAATTTTTTATGTAAAACTACACCATGCAATAATGAAAACAGGAACAAAAAAGGGGAGGATCAAAGCCACTCAAGAAAACAGAGTGGCTTTCATGCGCTGAATGAAGGGAAAGTTAACCAATGGGCAGCTAAACAGTTTAAAGCTGGGGCCAAACTACCTAGAAATGTGGGAACATTTTATGTGTGAGAAGCTGTTAAAGGGGACTTAAAAGACAAAAAGTACCATTTGTTCCCCTAATTAACTTTGAAGAGTCTAATTAAGGGCAACATAAAAGCCTAAGAAATACTGGTTATTAGGCATGTACTTTAACTCGATCAGCGAGATGGTATTCTTGTAAACAAAGATGCTAATTTTGCCCAGCCCAAAATAAACCACTCGGCAAATATCTCACAACATAATCATGCAGTACCTTGGGAGCAGAATCCCTATCTAGATCAGGCTGCCTCTTGAGGTTACTGCTTCTAGGCATTAACAACACTCAATCTGAAGATGCAGTAGAGGATAAAGAATGTGTTCATAATGTGATCTGAATATGAACACTTTTGAGTCCCTGTATGTAACCACACATGCGTAGCTCTATGAGTTGATCTTTTTTATTGCAACAAGGAAGAGCTTTATCTCTGAAGTGGCCACAAGTAAGATAAGGTTCAAGCACATTTATATCTGAATCAAACAACACTGTTATTCAAGTATTATGCGGTATTATCTATAAATTTAGACTTGGATATTGCTTCCACAATATCATGTAGGGTTTATCTATTAGCATTCAAACAGATTCAGGTGAAAGTATTTCTTTTTAGAAGAAAAACCTATCCATTATACAAAAGTAGTTATAATAGTATAATAAGATGCTAAAATTTATTTCTATCTAGTTTCCCTAGAGTTTCTTCTCTAAGCTGAGGGAACACTCACCCCAGAGTCAAAAATTCTGACCTTTGGGAACTGTTCGGTGTTTGATTCAGTGACAATAAGAGTTTCTATTAAGGAAACACAGATCAAGGTTTTGTGCTTTTTTTCTGAGCATGCTTCCCAAGGATGCTGTCATAAAGTCACTTTAAAGGGCTTTGCATTTCCTGTGAAAGGGGAATTGTGAGGGTTTTTTATTGTTCACACCAGTATTAGGCACAGAAGTGTGTGAAAAGTAGACAATTGTAGTTTAATGCTATAATCACCCCAACTGATATTCCCAATCCTATTTAGTTGAGAATTAGCCATGGCTTGCAGTAGCTAGTGCAGCTTTAAACTTGACATGCTATTAAAACTAATGCTACAGCTTACAGCTAGGCAAAGTGGCTCCTACACTCTCCTAAGACTTTGGTACTAACATCAACGCTCTAAAAGGACAGCTTTCAAAAAGAGCCAGTGTCTAACAGCCTTGAGATGAAGGACTCAAGGTTATAAATAGAGTGAGTTTTAAAAATATATTTTGGCATACAGAAACTTCTAAGAATTTAACTCTGCCGGACTCTCAAGAGGTGATTGCCTGAACTTAGCCTGACAGAACCCTACCTGCATATGATCTGCGACTTGAGACTCCAGCCTCTGGAGAAACAGTTCAATGTGGATATTGCAAACCAGAGAAACAACACAAACCAGAGGCAGAATGGAAGAGCTGCACAAAATTATGCACCCAGTACTTAGGACCCAAACTTGAATTTGGAAAGTTTTATCCTGAATGCCCTTTGTACAGATATAAACCAGTGTTGCAGAGTCCACACTGCCTGTAGAGCACTGAACGTTTTTTAAGAATGATAATAAGGGTGTAGAACTGATACAAGAAGAAAGGGAATATCCCTAAGACAGAATCATTCAGTCACCACTTTTAAATTCAGGTCCTTCCACCTGGTCTTTAAATTAATATCCAGACAAAATAAGGCCCATGAACATACTGCACTGGAGCAAACCATGAGTTATCTACCCTGAGAGTGTCTGAGAGCATGTTCTGCTTCCCACCCAGCCATGCCATCTCTTGGACTGTCCCTCCATCACTTAGGTAGGAGAGTCATCTTTCAGAAAGAGTCACAGAAACTGGTGTGACCTACATCAAGTCCCTCGAAAATATCCACAATAATAACAAGAATAATCCATATCAGATCTCTTGCCAAGTGTACTGAAGTATGACCTGAGCCTTCCAAATTCTGACCAGGTTATTCAGAGCTAATTTTCCCCTCATGTCCCTAATCAATTAGTGACCAGATATACCTATAATAAGAACAAGGAGGTAAGAATCTTTCCACTATAACAAAGGATTAGAATACAAACATTCTCTATGTCATTGCTTAAAACTTTCTTCTCAGATTGGAGCCTGGCTGTTGCATCACATTTATCTGCTACAAGAATTGTGTTCCTTTGGGTGTGCCCATGGGCTTGATATGTCCCTGTATGCACGAGACTGATTTAGTGCCAATGAGTCGCTGCAGTCATAAAATGTAGTGTCTTCTGTGAAACTCACTACTGAGCTGTAGTTAGGGTAGAAATGCTTATCTGCACTTGTATCAATATATCAGCTTTTCAACTTGTTTGAACCCTTCTTTATTTTGCACCTTAGACAAGTTAACCTCAAAGATGAAAACGCACTGTTACTGAGAACACTACGTGGCCATACTGTCCTATCAGTAATGAATGGGTCAATCTTCATTGCTTCCCAGATTAAAAAGTTTAAGGAGGAAATAAGAAAAAGAATCCAGAAGATGTAGGACATGTAACTCTGTATTCTGCATCTCTTTTCAACTGTAGTGTGTACCTGTACATATATTTTGGAAAATTTTATACCCTTAAAAGAAAAAAAACCCAGCTCCCCAGCCTTGGCTTTGTCAAAAGTTAGAGGATTAAATGAGAGATCATGAAGCAGAACTGCCCATTCTTGTCCCTATCAAAGTGAAATCAGGCATTATTTCAAAACCTTATGAGTCACCATCCTGCCACTCAGCCCCCGTGTTTCTCTGGGCATCTGGAAGCATGCTTATTTTGGATGTCTCGCTCAGCTTTGGGCCAAGTCCTAACCGGAAGAGCAGCCCAGACTCAATTGTTCTCCAATTCCACTAAGTTTTCTCTTTAAAGCTGCATTTCTTACATGTGGCACTGAGCAAATACTTCACAAAGTTCCGCATCTGGGTTCAATTGGCGCAAGCTTTCCCTTCATAGAGGACCTTTTAAAATGAGTATATGTTTGTAATAAATAATAGTGATTTTTAGGGGAAGAAGTGGTACTTGGATATAACATATCCTGATTATTTTCAACCCCTTTACCCTTCACTGCCTTACCTTTCCTTACCACTGGTCCCCTCCCTCCACTGAGTATATTTTAAACAACATATTCAGGTAAGTCAAAGTTTGACCTTCAGAGTCCAATACGCATATCCATGCTGCCTGATACATGGATGAATCAAACACATTAGCCAGATATTTTAATATCTCAGGTCCAGTGCATGACTGCAAAAGTAAACCAGTAAGATGCAAAAGAACACACTTTTGCAGTGCATAAATCTTTCCAGATGAAGTCTGAACATATGACACATTCATAAGTGGCAGCCTGTTTTCTTCCATAAATGGAAGGGGAATCACTAGCCAGAATATTGCTTAATGAATATAAGATAAAATAGCAAAGCAGATCTACTTGTTAAGCCCTTATTTTTTAGAGTAGCTTTAGGTTTATAGAAACATTGAGAACATATACGAAGACACACATACATACACCTCCTGCCCCACACACATACCCGCCCCTCATTGCTCACATCCCCCCGAGAGTGAGACACCCTTCACAACACAGGAGCTCACACTGGCATAGCACTATCGCCTGCAGACCGCAGTTTGCACTTCAGTTCATCTCCACGCTATACATTCCAGTCTGTGTGCACAAGTGTGAAGTGACATGCATCCACCATTCTAGGATGACACAGAGGATCCTCACTGCCCTAAAATTTCTCTGTGCTCTATCTTTGCATCCTGCTCCCTGCACAAACAATCTTGATATCCCCTCCACAGTTCTGCCTCTCCCACAGGTCATGCAGGTGGAATCCTGTGGTATATAGCTCTTTCCAACTGCGCTTCTCGCTTGGAGGTTTTCCCCGTGTCCTTTTATGTTTCCATAGCTCCCCCCTTCCTAGAGTGAAAAGACTCCTTTACGGAGATGTGCCACATCTTGTTTATCTATTTCCCTGCTGATGAACCTTTCAGTTGCTTCCAAGTTTTGGCAAATAGAAATAAAGTGGCTTTAAACATCTATGTGCAGGTTTTAATGTGCACATAAGCAAAAACATCAAGGAGCAAACTGGATGTCTCTAGGACAAAAATATGTTTAGTTTTGCATGAAACTGCCTCTCCAAGTAGCTGCACTGTTTTGCTTTCCTGTCAGCAGTGGGTGAGCATTCCTGTAGCACCACAGCCTTACCTCTATTGGGTGCTGCTGTTGCTCTAGGTTGTGGCTCATTCTCACAGGCATAGAGAAGCATCTTTCATCTGAGTTTCTCTAGTGACACAGTGGCATGATGTGGAGCATCTCTGCATGGGCTTCTGTGGCCATCTATGTATTTTCCTTGGTGAGGATTCTGGTAAGGGCTTTGACCCATTTGTAAATTAAAGTTTTCATTTTCTTATTGTTGAGCTTCAAGTGTTCTTTGTATATTTTCTGTTATAGTTACCAGATATATCACTTGAATATAGTTTTTCTCAGGCTGTGACTTGTCTTTTTTACCTTGGTAGTATCCTTTACAGAGAGGAAATGTGTACTTTTAATGAAGTTTAACTTACCAATTCTTTCCTATATCCTGTCTTTGGCATGATATCTTAAAAGTCATTGTCAAGCCCAAGACATACACAGGCTTTCCCCTGTGTTTTGACTTTACATTTCAAATTTAGAACTATGGTCCATCTTGAGTTAACTGTTACGAAAAGGATAAGATTTGTGTTGAAGTTCATTTTTTGCCTGTGACTATACAGTTGTCCCAGCACCATTTATTGAAGAGACTTGTCTCGTCAATGTTACATTATCTTTGCTTTTTTGTCAAAGGTCAGTGGCTATATTTAAATGAATCTCTTCTAGGTTCTCTGTTCTGTTCCTTGCTCTACTTGCCTACTTTTCACGAGTACACACTATTTTGACTGCGGTAGCTTTGTGTAGAGTAAAGGCTTGGAGTCGGGTAGTATCACCTTCACATTTTCTGTGCTGCACACCTTGCAAGATTTTACCTGGATGAAATGATGGATCTGATAAATCTATCCTCTGCCACTCCTACTCTAGGGCAATTACTTCCATCCATGCCTAACTGAGGATTGAACTCTATTAGAAGAGATGGGACAGAGAAGTGATACTTTAACATCAAGGATGAAGACTTGGAATCATTGAGAAGATGCTGTATCTAGCACACAGAGCTAAGCATTTGAACAAGGGAAAGAGTGATACTGGGGAAATATGGGTAGTCCAACACAGATTTTGGTAAGACTTGCTATATATTGACCATTCAGATTGACATCCCTGAAAAATAGGCTTCAAAACCTGTTGCATGTAAAGCTAAATTACACAAATGGGAAGGAGAAAAGTGCTAAAGATAAAGTGAAAATTACATGCCTCTCCTAAAAGTTATTCATTATTAGCATCGTGAAATACCTGAAAAACATTTGTGATTTCTGTATGACTTGTTTTATTTTTTAACAAAAATTCTGCGTTGGTGTTAAACAGATTTTCAACCCTCAACAAACCAGATGGCTAATCCAAAATTATTACATGAAACATGAATAGGAAACCAAGAACTGTACTCTGCAAAAAGATAATGAGAATTTTTCATCATTTACATTTTTACCAAATAAATTATATTTCGATTTTATTGGTATCTACTTTGGAATTGTAACAAATAGTCCCAGTGATAATTACCAAATGTCTATATTTAGGGGAAACTAGCACATGTGTATCATAAATAATAGCAAAAATTGATATTTCTGAATTGCCTGTTTTTCTAGATATAGACATTTGGTAATTATCACCAGAGCTGGCATGTAAAGAGGTGTTTAGACAATTTTTTAAATGTATATTGCTTACTCAATAGACTATTCACTATCTATATTCTGCTATCAAAATCCATAACCAGGTATGTTTTAATAAGGCCAGATCTTGAACCCATAGACAATAAAGCAAAAGTATATACTTTGGCTTAATGAACAAATCACTTTAAGACCACCTAAAGCAGCTTTGTCTGTAACTTATAAATCATGTACTAATCTAATAGTGGTCCCAAGGTGGAATAACTTTGACCTTAAAGCAAAAATGTTTACTGCCCAGATATTATTTTTGTACCTTGGCACAAAGCAGTTCATTAATTCTGCATCATTTTGTCTGTCTCCTGCAGCTTTTAGTTCTGACTTAAAGTCTGACTGGCAGAGAGTAACTTCCAACAGAGAAAGGTTTAACACAACTTAGCCAGAAAGGATTTGCTTTTGGATCCTCCCATGGTAGAAAAGATGTTTTTGAAATGTCTTTCTCTCTGCTCAGATAGTATGCAGGATGTGTATAGCAAGAAAATATAAGCAGCACAGGAAAACTTGAAGGTTTTCATCTACCAGAATGTCTGGCCAAATCTTGGCAAACATCATTTTAAGCACAAGGAAGCACATGCAGCACCATCCATGACCAAGTGACAGCAATAAATGTAATGGCAGCTGTGACTTGGACAATAGGGAGCCCCAACCGGCTGGTTGTAATGTGAAGTTACTAAAATCAAGCTATGTTGCTTGCTGCCAAAATGAGTAGGTGAGGGAGCTCAGTGGGTTGCTAATGAGAAGCAAAAGAGGGATTTGGAGTCAATGCCAAGTGATAGAAGGGAGGGAGATAATTAAGAGGTAGAATTGAAACTTCAACCACAATCAAAAGTCGGTAGTATTAAGAATAAAGACATGAGCCAGTTTGGCCTAATTAATCATATGGGCTTAACGAATATGCATGGGATGCTTAGGAGATAGAGGAACAGGTAGAATGGAAAGATCAGAACAATGTGCACAAAGATTTACTTAAGAGAAAAGTTAAACAAAGTATTCTAACTTCTGTTAGAAAGAGGTAGCACAAGGAGATGTTGGCAACCTCTAGGCACATTCCTCCAAATGGGATAAATTTTCCTAGATTAAATGTGTTTAGTAATCCATTAATTCAGCCTAGAGGATGAAATGTCCATACCAGCCACTGAGAGATGATCCTCTCCCTTCTCACACACCCACTCACATGGCCATTGATCCAACCACTGCTTCCGGGTCTCTTTTTTGCTGTTGTGGCAGTCGTTAATGAGTAATGCCACCTGAGACCTAGCATAAGCCACTCCTACCCTGGCAGGTCCCATGAGAGCCTACCTGTTATTTCATATGCATCCTGGAAAAGGTTTTCATGATGTGTTAACCTCGGTTGGTTTTCAATCAGATGCTAACCCATGCTGTATGAAGGGAGTGTGCAGACATGGAAGTCATCACCAGTTGACTTGAAGTAGGGGAAGTGATTCCGGATCATTTCCAATTGGTTTAAAGATCATTAAGAGCAGCGCTGAGGCTTGACTGAGAAAGGAAAGAAACTCCTTTTCTGTCCACCCAGCCTCCATGCCTGCTCAGACCCATTTCGAGTCATAATTTGTTTTTCCATAGTACCGGGGACTGAAACCAGAGTCTTCACGTTGGGCTACATACCCAGTCCCTTTTTTGTTTTTTTTTAATTTGAAACAGGGTCTCAATAATTTGCTAAATTGCTAGGCTGCAACTTGGGATCCCCTTGCCTCAGCCTCCCAGGATGCTGTGATTAGGGACATGCATCACCAGGCCTGTAATTTTTTGTATCTTCTACAAGTTCTGCATCTCAGGTTGAATCCTGATGGATACTCTCTCTTAAAGCTTCCAGTCTCCTTGGATAGGTGAATGGGCCCAAGGTGATGCTTCCAGACTGAGACATCTACGCTACAAGTGCAAGCATCACCTCAGGCTCTTCTTCACACCACGAGAAGAGTGGTTTTCATTTATTTCTCTCTCTCTCTCCTCTGCTAATCTTTCTATAGTGAAGATGTCACTCTCTTAAATCAGGAAAATAACTTTCTAACAGAAAACAAGATAACAGACAAACAAGTTAATTGAAAATGAACTACTAAGAAAAGCATAAGATGATAATTAATTTATGAGTAAAGGACCTTGCATCTGTAATAACACTTTTGAGATGATTTTCCACCTAAACTTCACAGCATTTGGATAATTAATAAGTATCTTTTCTACAGAATTATCAAAAGCAACTTTAACGAACATCTGATATTTCCCTAACAACTGAATGATTATGCAGTAAAATCTATTCACAGCTCTCATTTTAACCGGGATCTACTCAGGATCCTTAGTGGATTTTATTTTTAAACAAATGGATTGGACCAAGTCATAATTAACATTATCAAATGTGCTTTGTGTTAAAGATGCTAGAAAATACTAACATATGCATGAAACACTGTATTTCACATCAGTGTGAACATTGTCCCCACTTTCAAAATCTGTAAATACTACCAGCGTAGAGCATCCCTTGCTCAGTGAAGGTTAATATCATGCTATCCTCATGCTATCTGATCAGAGGGAGTGATCAGCCTAACTTAATTTGTATTCACTTTTGCTATCAACATCACATTTATCTCAGGGTTACATTTGTTACTACTTCTTTTCCTTGGCAATATCCTTCATTTCCCAGTTTTATTCTATTTGTTCTGATTATGTCCTAAGAACCATTTCTAACCTACGCATGTACTTTACTCCCTTCCATTTGCTGTCCTTGCCAATGATCAATTTTGGCTTTTCTCTGCTTTATAATCTTTACCAATTATGAGGTAGAGAGAGATCTGTCCTCACCAATGCAGAATCAGCAAAAATAAATACACACGTATATACAATGTATTACATACGATGTGCGTACGTACAAACCCTTTTCAGAGATCAGCAACCACACTGAATGCAGTTTGTGACTTATAAAGACTTGGAAGTGTTCAACCTCAAAAGTGAGGGAGCAGAGGAATCAGAAAGTGTTATGAGTCCATTGGAAATGTTTAAGTCCCTGCAAGTTGAGAGAAAAAGGGACCTCTTGACAATTGCTGTTAGCTGTTTCTCTCTGAGTTTTACCTAAATTTGGTGACTCTTTCCTTCTTTTTCTTGAATCCTTAATTATATACCAACCTCAAAATACTGAAACGCTGCTTTTTCTATGTCAGCGCACCAGTCCTAGGGCCAAATATAGCACTGGTTTAACCTGCTTTACCAAAAAGCTCCATAGGGCTTTTGAGGTGTTTTGTTGACTAGCTCTGGAGTTTATTTATTTTAGAAACACTCTTTAATTTTTTTCAAATGATCAGTAAACAAGAACAATTATACCTTTTAATGAGCAGACAGAATCTAACATGTCCCCAAGGCTGTGGTAAATAAACGAGTAGCTGAGCTGAGGGCAAGGGGCTGTCTGCTTCTCAGGCGCCATCGTGGTTTGCTGTAGGAGTCCAGAAAAATAAGAGCTTTCTGTATCTTCATAAATGTCGCCATGTCATCCCTACCATAAACGTGTGTACAGCCCTGACACCAGAGAAAACTACAGAATTAATGACATTTGGGTGTCTATCTGCTCACCTGGATCCCAAAACTCCAACCACAAGACCCACACCCCCAGGAGTGGTTTTTGAAATTGGGAAGCCACATATAGTCCCGACCTTATATACAATGTGTGTACAGAAACACAGTGAAAACAGCACTATAACATTTTCAATGAGTACTTTCCCAAAATACCAACTGACTATTTGATGTTCTAAAACCTGTTCAGCAAGCAAGCAACAGAGAGAGATAAATATATTTTAAAAAAAAAAATAAACACACAAATAAAGCCCAGAAAGCAGCTCCTTAGCTTTGGGAAAGACACAGAAATCACATTCACCCTGTGTGGCTGGAACAAATGCAGTCAACATTTATTTAAGTTCTAAAAAAAAAAAAAAATTAGTCATTCACGGAGTATAGAAACTTCTTCGCTTTAATTTTTGGTCCTCCGAAGCTGCAAGTTCATGCAGGCATTATTGATGATCATGGAGGAAAATGAAAAGTTTTATATGATAGGAGAATTAAATAATAATGATAAGAGGGAGCTATGAATCAATTTGGCTTAAAGAGAAGAGTCTCTCCTCTCCTGGGTTTTACAGAATAAAAGAGGAACTATTTTAGATGCCAAGGTTGGCACAGGTACACCATAGCTGTTCTATCTGAGGTGTGTTCAAAATGAATGAAGACAAAACAAGGTGCACTGTCATAAATTAGCTGGCATGCGATGGAACCCAATGACGGTTTTTATACTTCAGCACCAACCCTGCATATATACCCAGATGTTTAACCTCTTTTGTAAGTGCCACAGAAGCTTCTGGTTCTCTTACCATTGCTCTGAAGACCAGGAAGCTTCTTTGCATTTGTCACTATTACATTTTCAAACCACACCCCCAGGAACTGTGATTGTGTGTTTTTCTATTTGCAAAAGCATTCTTTTTTCAAAAATCGTTTTCCCAGTACTTCACTTCTGGGATAATGGAAAAAAGATGCTGCTAGGTAGGCAACAGTCAACAGCTGTCCTGGAAGCCTCTTTCCTGCTCTTCCGCAAATCAAAGAGCTCCTGTTTCTACCACATCCACTGGTTTCATCAGAATGGTAAATCAAACACCAAAATGTGCCAAGCAGCAAGATATACCTAAGAGATATATTTGATACACTATACTGAAAACTGAAGGACACGGCAAAATGCAAACAGTAGCTGAAAACAACTGTGACTTTTTCTTTACTTTCTGGCAACTTTTGTCCTCTGGCTTAAAGGACAGCAGCTATTTAGGGAATCTAATGGCGAAACTAACATTACTGACTTACTTTCTTCATCATCTCTGCCCTCCTGCAAGCTCTCTCCCTCACAGAACATAGCAAGACTGGCTCCATGTGACAACCATAAGCAACTAACTTTTGAAATCATAGATGGTCCTTGCCTTATTTCTGGAAACTTCACTTCCATATCCGTTCTTCAATGCCCATTCTACTCTTAGTTTCTACTATTTTCCTTAGAGAAAGGGTCTCTATATTTCTCTGACTGGCCCCAAACTCCTGGGCTCAAGCGCTCTACCTGTCTCTGCCTCCCAAGTACCTAGCACTACATGCATTAGCCACCTCCTCGGTCAATACCTACTTTTGAAGAATAGTGTAATGTTAGAGCTATATTACATACATACATGAAAATCTATGCATATGTATATATAAGTTAGAGGCATATTGTGCAGATTTGAGGCAAGGCTGGTTGGATTTGAATCCTGACTCTGTAATATATTAGCTATTTGGTATTGGGCAAGTTCCTTAATCTCCACATGCCTCCATTTACCCATCTATAAAATGATTAGAAAATTCCTATATCATTGGGTAACTGTAAGTATCTTGTACACAGCAAAGGTTTTGTCACAAATTGCTAATAGTAAAACTAACTTAAAAACTCAAATTCTTCAGGAACACAGACACCAAAAGCATCTTTGAGATAACGCACAATTCCTGCACATGGCAGAGTTGTGATCTCATGATCACTGAGACTTTCCACGTTGGCGTTAAGCCACACCTTTCCGTGACACAAGAAGTTCCTCTTGGATTTTTTAAATCTTCCCATAAATTTTACACTACACATACAAAAACTTCCTTTGTAAATAGAGGTTACTTCTCTTTAGAGATGTAAATATTTCTTTCATAACTTCTGTGAATTTTCCAAACAGTAAAATATTAGTTGGAGAGGCGAATTTGCAGTCAGGACCAGCCTCTGTGAAAGCTGCTCAACTGCGTGCATGCGTTTGCATGCATGTGAAAGGGCAGCCAATCTCAAGCAAAGGAAATAAATCAGGTTTGGGACTTTTATCAGAACCTGTTGATTAACTACTAGCAATCTGTCATTTCTGGGTCTGATTACTACAGAAAACGGAGAGTCACCTCCCAGAGTGCCCCTCTGAGAACCTTGAGTTCATGGGAATGCACAGTAGAAGGGACCTCTGAACTTTTTCCCACAGCAAAATGACAGCTGCAGGCCTGTGGCCTCGGCTTGCCTTCTTCAGCTGATTCAGCATGAAATTTATGATGCTTCCACCGGTGTCCCATGCTGGCTCTGGACATTTATTATTCTCAGCAGTTATTGAAGGATATATGTGGTTCCTATCATCCAGTTTAATCAAAATTCCAGCCTCTAAGACAGCAAGAAGTAGCTACCACTGAGGAATGAGGCAGGAGTCTGCTACCATTTGCTCCCTAAGTACTGAGTACAAACCAAACCACACGTTAATGTAAAAAGGCCATGTTGAAACTCCCGTTTACCTGCAAGTCTTTCATCTCAAAATAGTCAATAAAGATTTAAAAATAATAACAGCAAAGGGATAGATGAACAACTCAAACTTTTAAGTTGAAAATTGAGTTTTAATCTTTCAAGTGTCTACTAATTAGAATCAGTGAAACCTTAGGATAGGTGCTTAGTCTCACTGGGTCTCAGTTTTTCTTATCTACAGAAGGGAAATAGCATTAAAAAACTGGTAGCTTTGTTGTGACATTCAAACACCACGTGTCAAGCCAGTGATATAGGAAAAAACTCAACGAACTTCAGTTCTTATTAATAAGATAGACATGAGCCACATGTTGCAGTTTTGTAATTATTATCTTGCCTTTTGAATATTCAAAGCTTGATTAGCTTATAAACTTACTAAGCTCTTCAAATCTAGAAAATGAACTATTTTCTTAATGTTTAAATCCCATAATTAAATGAGTTGCGTATGTAGGATGAGTTTTTAATTTTACTCTGTTTAGTGCTAGTACTACATCTAACAGAATTATTTTATTGTGATTTTCCTTAAGTATTATTGTGTTATTAATTTTATAAGAATTTTTTCTAAAACCATAAGATGGTTGTTGTCATGAGTTGCACCATTATGTTCCAAAATATGAAAATTTATCCCTTAGAATAGAATTAATTTCATAAATGTCATACGAGTACCTGCCTTGAGCTAGACACTGTTCTTGGCACTGTATTCGGCCACGAAAAGGCAAAGTTACTATTTCTGCTATGTTAGGAGAGAAGACAGACAAGAAGTACTCTGTAATAGTATTAGACTGGATAGGGGCTATGGAGGAAACAAATCCAAGCAAGTTGACAGGGACCACCATTAGCGAAGGGGCTTGGCCTGGACTTGAGTCAGGTCATCAGGAATGACTTCCTCAAAGGCAGAAGTTAAAGAGATTCACACATAATAAGACGCAGAGTCATTCACACAAGCCGGAAAAGACCACTCCAGAAAGAAAAGGCAGTGATGTGAAAAGCTGAGATGACTACAGTGTGTCAGAGGAACGTGAACAGGGAAAAGCTATCGAGGCCGGCCATGGAGGTGTACAGGGAGGAGTTGACTTTATGTCAGGACTAATGGGAGGCCATCGGATGAGAAAGGGTTTTATCGTTAAAGAAGCATAAGTAGGAAAAGAGCTCCAGGAGGAAGAAGCATGAGTACTTTCGCTCCAGGGCAGGGATCACAGACGTTTAGCTCAGAGTTGTGGCAAAGAGATGATGAGATCACACTGTCATATGTAAATATGCCGTGTAAGTAGAATGAAAAGGACCCGCTGATGGATTGTGTGTGAGTGTTAAGGAAAAGGCAAGAATCGAAAATGAAAAATGGCGATGCCATTCGCTGAGATGCAAAAAATAGAAGAAAATTATTTAAGGGATGGGATGGGGAGAGGAAGTCAGGAGTCCTCCTTAGGACCCAGTCTGTTTGTAAAGGCCATTAGAATAAACGAGCGTGCAGCTATAGTTAAGCTCATGTAAACCTTAAGGCTGTCACCATCCTGACATATGAGGAGTTTATCTTAATTTAGGCAAAAATGCCCTGAGTTGACCTGACAATGCTAACAAGTCCTTCCTTCCTGAAATCTCCTCAATTAAACTGTCAAATATATTAAATAAAGATCTTTTTTCAGAAGGTTATTGAAGAAAAAGAGTTTGCCTATCATATGTCAAAGAAAGGGAACTCAGGCTGATCTGAGTTTCTCAACAAGCACATAGCCAGAGATGTCTTTGCCTTTTGTTAGGCCAGATCTGGGAATTACAGAACCAGTAAGGAAAATCAGAACTCAGGAATTGTAGGGAGAGACTAGATCAGCTGGCATACAGGGAGCATTATTTGTTGTGTAAGCAGAAGGCAGGTGTGAAGATGACACCAGGATGGTTAGGTGCAGTCAGACAACTAACATCAGATCTAAGAGATAAATGTCTTCAAGAATTTCCCTCTATGTGGCAATATGCACTTAAATCTCAGCTATAAATCATAAAACTTGTACCTGCAAAGGCTTATGCTGGATATCCTTTTCAATCTCTGCCCCCTTGCATTTAAAAAATTACCAAAAATTCATACATGAATCACAGTGATGCTTTTTCCTTATCTCTTTCCTTCTTTTCCTCAAATAAATGTGCTAGCAAAATGGGAAACCTTAAAAAATGGGGTCAAGAAAGATAAAAGACAGCATGACAGTGGGGTCAATATAGCCCATGTTTATTTATTTCCAGATAAAACAAAGCTCTATAAAAACTCAGAGTTGAATTGGTGTATTTTCAAAACCTTCCTTAGATTATATTTTAGGTTCCTTTAATATAAATCAGGATCAGAATGTCACAGAATGTATCTCAAATAATTATTCTCTTTTCAGAGGATAACACTTTACAAGAAAGGTAGAGTGTGTGTGTGTGTGTGTGTGTGTGTAAGAGAGGGAGAGGAAGGGAAAAAAGGAAAGGAGGGAAGACATCACATCCAAAATACTATTTAAATTATAACATGTAACAGTAGTTCTTGATCATCAGAGCCCTAGTGATCCTCGGGCTGGTGTTAGAACAGAAGTTAAAGGTGGTCTTCCCATCTGAGCTGCTATCAGAGAGCAGGTTTTGGATTCGGTTCTTACAGCACAAAGTCATCACGACTGAAGCTTGATGGTCCAAACACAGACATATTCTCACTTCCACAAATGTTTAAGCAAAAAGAGAATTGCTGGAGGAGGAAATTATTGTCTTTTCTCCCTTCCTTTCATTTTCTTTCTTCTTTTTCTTTTTGTTTTTGCAAAAGCACACCTCCCATGGTGTTTTGACTTACAGATAATGAAAAACAAAGATTAATTCTGAAACTGCTAACTGTGCAAAAGCAAGGATTTTCAAAGAAAATAAAAGTTCTTTTATTAGTATGAAAAAACTTTTGAAAAGAAAGTATCATCCACCTTCCTTCAACCCTTCCTTCCTAATAAAACAGGTATCTGGACAAGATTCTTCAAAATACATCTATCAGAAAACCTTACCATAGCAACTTGACTTTCTAACCTTCTAAAGGCTCAAAATTAAAGTTAGTATAATTTCTAGTACAAAACATTTGCCTAAGAAACACTAGATTCTGATTTTTGTTAAAGACATCTATCTCAGATAATTAAAATCTGAATCAATATAGTTATTATTATTATTTACCCATTGAGTTAATATTAGAAAAATAAGATTTGTGTGTCTCTCAGGTCTAAGAAAAGATCATAGAATTGTAAAGCCATATAATTAGATGTATTTGCCAATGGTTAACTATCTCCAGATATTAACATTTGAAACTCGTCTCTAGCTTTGCCCAGAGCTTCCTTACCATATCTTGGGCAACTGACAACCCAAGAATTAATGAATAAGAATGCCTTGAATCCAAAATTTTATTTCTGACAATTATTTAGACAGAGGCTATAAGTGAAATATATGTTAGACAGAGATCTGACATCTGTCGTATGCCACCTTGCAACCACCAATGTTTTAATGTACTTTTGGAGTGAACGGCTGACACTGAAGAGGTTTCTTCCCTTAGAGCAGTTCTCCCCACGCAATTGACCAGGCTGAAGGAGGGGACAGTGAGTGCTCAGTTGGTTTCTGAAATTACCCCAGGTGGACTCTCCAATACACGCTCTCTTTCAGGAATCACTGACGTTTTTGATGAAATGTATACCTGCCCTTGGCCTTTATTCAGAGGAGAGATCAAAGCTGTGAAGCCTCCAAGGAAGATTTATATTTTAAAGCTACATGCATGGGAAGTTGGTGAATTAAAATTCATAGAAAAATGAAATCACTTAAATCAAACTTCAAAATGGATACCAGCATGTTGCTGGTGAGTATAAGTCAAAGTGCTCTTATATACAACTAGCAGAAGCATTTTTGGCTAAAACACCCCTCACTGCTTCCACTATCTGATTATATTCTCTGCTGAGTTAGTCTTTGGGGGAAATTTCAATTCTGTTTTGTTTTTTTTCTTTTCGGTACTGGGGATCGAACTCAGGACCCTGCGCTTGCTAGGCAAGCGCTTATTCCACTGAGCTATATCCCCAGCCCTCAATTCTCTTTAAATTGTATTTATTTTCTTCCTTAGACGAGTAAACTTATTATGCAGTGACACTGCCCCTTAACACCTAATAGTAGCACTACATACAGCCATCAAAAACGACCCTGACAAGAGCCTCTGGAATCTGGATGTAACAGTGCTGCAGAAGAATAAGGTTCCATTGCTCACCGTGGGTGGCTGGAACAGAGAAAAATGTGTGCACTTTTTCTTAAGAACGATAAGTAAAGCAAATCATCCTAGGAAATGCTGAGATGGGCTCCTGATCTATGCTGATGAGAGTGATGGGGGAGGGGACACAGGGGGGAGGGGGCAAGGGGGAGTGGCACAGGGGGGAGGAGGCACAGAAGAAGTCTTGGGACTGAATAGTGCCTCCAGTGAGCCTGTCTTTCAGCGGTCAAAATATATTTTCACTGTCTTGCTCTCTTCCCCTACTCTGCTCTGGCAAAGTGAGAGGTGAATCACTTTTATTCTGCTGTGATTATTTTTACCCCTGAAAAGACAACTTAAGGCCTCAATTTTAGGCTATAATTGCACACAAAGTCAGCTTGCTCAAAAGGTTAAAAAAATTTTAGAAAAACCCTTCAAGTCCTAGTAAATAGCAAGCAGCAGATGAATCAGGTTCAAGTGAAAGCAAAGAAAACATTAACCATTTCTTACTAAAAACTTCTATTATTTATCTTAGTGCATCTAACCAACCCACCGGGTATTTTGTCTATGAAGACTCCTCTCCCTGGTGCAAAACCTGCACTGTCTCTACCTTTGCAAATATCTCAAGATCCCAAAAGATATTTGTAAATCATTGTTTGAACTCAGAATGTGTTTTGCCATAGATAAAAAATATTACATGGTATTTCATATCTAGCCTATCTAAGGGTAATTTATTTCATTTTACTAGCTACTCAATAGAGGCCTTTTATGTGTCCAGTGAAAATTGTAGAATTCAATATTCTTAAAATACTAGTAATTACATCAACATAAAACATTTAATCTACTTCTTTGGTTTTGCAATGTTGACAGATGAAAATAAAACTGACTTTAAAAAAATCCAGATTTGGATATAGACCAAAGATTTACTGCCTCTATGCAAGAATGATTAAAACTTTGAAGCTTAGAATTTAATACTGCAAAGAACAAAAGGGTCCTTCTGAAAGGAATCCTATTGTGAAAAATAGCAGATTGCATCTTCGACACGTGTTTATTTTGCATGTATCTTCTTGTTATGTCAAGAAATAGGACCACACTTACCTATTATGTGAATTTCAGTACCTATGACAGTTTTCAACCCTCATTTGACACAAGATAAGTTAAACTGTCTCTTCAACAGACTAAATGAGCTCTGTGACCATTTTGAAGCTGATTTGTGAGACTCAGCTTTCCTGGACCTGCCATCTTACAGCTGACCGATGAGAATGGTGGGCATTGTGACATTAAGCCACCCTTCTCTACAGCCTGTGACAACCACACAGTCTTCCAGAAGAATCTTCTTTTGGATTCTTAGAGTTTAGCAGTGAAAGAAAAAAGGATACTTTGGCTTTGAAAGATATTTGTGAAGCGTGAGAGAAATAGCACTGTCTGCACTTTCTGTGCTTTTTCTAACAATAGTGATATTTCCTAGATGTTTATTAAGCTAGAAATATTGTTTTACTACTCTATCATTAGCTAATTACATTAACTTAAAATTATTGAACAGTACTGATTTTTCAGATGCTTTCTGAAAGTTTTACCTGAATTACTTCACTTAAATCCCACAATTAGTTAAGAAAACTGTGACAGAGAAGGGTGAAAATCATGCGTGGAAGTGGATACAGACAGACTTCTTCCAGTGGTGCACTTCCGCAGAAGCCACAGGGATCCCGCAACGTGCCCTGTCACAGCTCTGCCCAGTGCACATCCCCCACCAGCTTCCGGTCCTGTGAGGAGTAAAATCGAGTCTCAGTCCATCATTTCCGCAATTCCACATATTCCGATCACTTCTCTAGTTCATCCGGCTGCTCTTTCTACTCCTCGCTTTTACCTGAGTCCTGCTGCAGCGAAGGATGCTGAGCTCTTCCATATGTGAATACTGACTTCTCTCTCCCGCTGACACGCTCTCCCGGGTCTCCCCCCTACCAAGCCTCCTAATATAATTCTGCTCTCTCAAGATACCGTTCCTGCTATGACCACTTCCCCTTAAATAACCTCTGCCTTCCCTCCTTCTCCTTTCTGTTACCATACTCTTATTTTTTTCAGAATACTTATCACTCATTTAAACCATATTGTTCATCTTACTCTTTTCTATGTACTGCTGTCCCCTTCATATATTAGAACTTAAACTTCATGAGGGTAGGAACTGTTTACCTCTCAGTGAACCTCATTTTTCTAACATCTAGTCCAGTGCCAGGCACACAGCCAACAATATACAGCATATGTACTGAACAGACAGCTATTGATTTTAAAAGACATTCTTGAATTTCTATTGATGCATGCAGTCATTATGCTGTTAAACATCATTATAATTAAATAATTCTACAACCTAAAGAAAATTTCAACTTTTTCAATAGAAATGCCAAGTTCAAGGGGTGAAAGTTCAAGGTAAGGAAGACACAATTCTGAAAGCACTTTAAATCAATTCTTTCAAAAGTGAACTGAAGAGAAAGGTTAAAGGAACTGAGGTTCTTCAGACTTCCAAACAGAGACCTAGGGGATTAGTTAATTATTGTTTTCACATTTTGAAGACATTTTTATCATGAAAATGTCAAGCTTTTATCTGTCCATGAAGGGGTAAGAAAAGGAAACAGACCTAAATTCAACTTGGAGTTAATTAGAGTGAACCCAGGACCCTTTTGGCCATAAGAGAACAGGCCCCTAAAAATGATTTGGGGATATATGTGGCCATAATTCTGACAGAAGACAGTCGAAAACATCTGCTTAGAATACACAGCAAATACTGTCATGAGAGATGAAGGGGTTTCCAGATCTTATTTGGCTGAAGAGTGTTTTTAGCCATGAAAAGTGAACATGAACTGATACATATGTACACAAAGTATGATCCATATAAATACATACCTTATTCCAGTGGTGGTGAACCTACGGCATGCACATGATTGTATTTTTCTTTTTAGACAAAAGGTGTTTTTCTAAATCAAAACATCAATATTCAAGTGTAATTGCAGTGTTGGCACTTTGTGGTAAAGAAGTGGATTTTAGGGTTGCAGTTTGGCACTTGTTCTCTAAAAGATTGGCCGCTGCTACTTTATTCTTCCCTAATTTGCTGTACCCTATGGGTGTTCCCTACTTCGCTGTGCGATTAAGCTGCAGAGGTGAATAAGCACTGTCCAAGTGGAAGCTGGTGCATCTTGATTTGGCTGAAGCTGATTTCCCTTCTCCCTCCTGCCCCCGTGCTCTACTCAGGAGGCTCCAAAGGAAAAACAGCAAATAAATGGCCAAGTCGAAAATCAGCACTAGTATAAGACGTATTTTTCCTGTTCTATGAAGCCAGAAATACCGTTTTCTGCTCTATCATTAGTTAACTACCATAAAGTTATTGAACATTCATAATTTTCCAAGAATTTTCTAAAGGGCTTATATGAATTATGTCACTTAAATCTTACATGTTGTTAAGAAAACTAAGACTGACGAAAGTGAAAATCATTTGTTCAAATTGATAGTGACAGTACATTGGCAAAGTCAAGCCCAGAGCCAATTCTTTTAGGCTACAATAGCTACCTTCTTTTTTAAATTTGTTTACATTTATTAGTATATTTTGGAATATATGATGATTACATTCATCATAGGGAGTTTGTGCACATATGTAACACACCTTAATTCTCTTTTATGTGCCTTTTCCCTCCCTCTTCCCCTCCCTCCCTCCATTTCTTGGTCCTCTCCCCATTTAGAATTGACTCAACTGTATTCTGAATAATCCTCTTAAAATAAGCTAGAATAGACAAAAAAAAAAAAAACCCAGAAGATAATTCATTGTACCCAGGTAGCATTTTCACTTATGAGAGTGCACTGGCATCTTCCTGGGTCCCATGAGATTATTCCATTTCTTTTCCCCATAACCTGTCCCATGAGAATCACTTCCTGGCTAGCATTACTCAACACTGGCCACCAGCCAGCAAGTATCTTCAAGTCAATCTATTGACAAGTTTGATGGACTACCACACTGGGACAACACATATTACAAGTCTGGGAACTGGACAAGTGCCCACAGTGGACAATTCTGCTTTCAGCACCCTCTGGCTGATCTCTTTGTGAGATACCCAACTGGGATCATAGTTAAAGGACCACTCTCTCTGCAAATACACAGAGAAAAAAGGACATTATACTTCTTGTACAATGGCATTGTATCAACTGAGGTGGATTTTCTGGGGTGTCATACAACAGGATATAACACCTTTTAAAATATAAATAAATCATATCCTAACAATGCTTCATTAATAAATTCAAGAAGGATATCATAAACGTACACAGACTTTAGCTAATGGGTTATTCGTATTTCCCTGCAGCCTCACCAGCACTTGTCTTTAATTTATTGGTGTTCTCTGCATATGTGCCAACTCACACAATGAATACAATCATTATGTACCACAAACATGGACTAATAAAAATTTAAAAATAAAAATAAACCAATAAAAGTCTAATCATGAAGTATTGTTTACATGTTGAATCCAAATTTACAAATTCTTATATAGTAGTTAAAATCAGTCTTGGTATGGAAAACACAGAACAAATGGACAGATTTCACGATACATATGAATTACCAAAGATGAATCAAAAAGATATACAAATTCTGAATAACCTAATATCAGTCAATGAAATTGAAAATGTAATTTAAAACTTACAAACAAAGAAAAGCCCATATCCTGATGGATTCACTGCTGAATTCTACAAGAAACTTAGAGAAGATATAATGCCAATACTCTTCAAACTTTTTAATGAAATTTAAAGGGAAGCAATTCTCCTTACCACATTCATGGAAGCAAGTATTACCTTGATACAAAACCAGAGAAAGTATAGCTCAGTGGAATAAGTGCTTGCCTGGCAAGCACAAGGTCCTGAGTTCAATCCCTAGTAAAAAAAACAGAGAAAGATCCAACCCAAAAAGAAAACTACAGACCAATCTCCATAACGAACATAGATGCAAAAATCCTCAATAAGATACTAGAAAATAGAATGCAGCAAATCATCAAGAAGATTATACACCATGACCAAGTGGCATTCATCCCAGGAATGTAGGGATGGTTCAACATATGCAAATCAATAAATGGAATGCACCATGTCAACAAACCAGAGACAACATTCACTTGATTATCTCAACAGATGCAGAAAAAGCTTTTAACAAAATCCAACACTCATTCATGATAAAAAACCCTACAGATAATCAGAATAGACAGTCTTTATCTCAATCTGATAAAAGCCATATATCACAAAACAGCAGCCAACATCATAAACATCACACTAAATGAGCAAAAGCTGAAAGCTTTCATTCTAAAATCAGGAATTAGACAAGGATATCAACTATCACCACTCCTATTTGATATAGTACTAGAAACACTAGCCAGAACAATTAGGCAAGAAAGAAAAGTACAAGGAATTAGTATAGGAAAGGAAGAAGTTAAATTACTTATTCACAGATGGCATGATACTTTATACAGAAGACCCCCAAAACTCCACCAAAAGATTTCTAGATTTAATAACCAAATTCAGTAACATAGCTAAATACAAAGTTAACACTCAAAACTCAATAGTATTCCTGTACACAAACAATAAACTCACTGAGAGAGAAATTAGGGAAACCATACCCTTCACAATAACTCCCCATAAATAAAATATTTAGGAATCAATCTAGCAAAGGAAGTAAAACATATCTACATTGAAAATAAAAGTACTCTGAAAAAGGAGATCAGAGAGGATATCAGAAAATAACCCTTGCTCATGGATAGGAAGAACCAACATAGTGAAAATGGCCACACTCCCAAAATTGTTATCCAGATTTAATGCAATCCCAATCAAAATACAATTAACCTCACAGATTAGAGAAAACATTCCTAAAATTCAATTGGATCCAGCAGAGATCTAGAACAGCAAAGGCAAACCTGGGAAACAAAGGCAAAGTAGGAAGCATCATAATCCCTGACTGGAAATTATGCTACAAAGCTACTGTGATAAGATCAACATAGTACTGGCAAAAAATAGACCTGAGGAACAGTGGAACAGATAAGAAGATGCAGGCACACCTCCAAATAGACTCAGCCACCTTAAATTTAACAAAGGAGCCAAGCATGGTCATTGGAAAAAAATTCTTTAATAAATTATGCTAGAAAAACTGGTTCTCTATATACCAAAGACTGAAATGAGACCCATATCTGTCACCATGCACTAAACTAAAGTCAAAATGGATCAAAGACCTAAATGTTAAAACAGAAACACTAAATCTACTAGAAGAAGAAGTAGGTAGAAATCTTGAAGACATAGGGGTAGGTAGAGAGTTCATGAAATAACCTGGACTGCGCAGTAAATACTTCAAGAACAACTGGAATCTCATCTTATTAAAAAGCTTTTGCATCGCAAAATAAATTACCAACACAGTGAAAAGACAGCCCACATAGTGGGAAAAAATTTAGCCAACTGTTCCTCAGACAAAGGACTTCTACCTAGAACACATAAAAAACTGAAAAGAATCAAACCCTCCAAATTCAAAGATCTAATTTAAAAATGAGTGTCTTAGATGAATACACACTTCTCAGATAAAGTAGACAAATTGCAAATAAATATGTGAAAAATGTTTAACATCCCTGGTCATTCAAGAGATTCAAGTTAAAACAACACTGAGATTCCATTTCACTCCAGAACAAACAGCTATCATCAGGAAATCAACCAATAACAAATGCTGGAGGGGATCTGGGGAAACAGAACCCTTCACTGCTGGTGGGAGTGTAGACTAATGCAATCACTAGGGAAATAAGCGTGGAGATTCCTCAAAGATCTAGGACTAGAAGTCCCATCTGACCCATATATTTCCTTTCTGGGTATTTTCCCAGAAGAATTAAAAATATCGTACCACAGCAATATATGTGCACCCATGTTTATAGCAGCACAATTTGTCATAGCTAAATCTTGGAAACAAGCCAAATGCCCATCAACTGAGAAATGGATAAAAAAGATGTGGTGTTTTTATACAATGGAGTACTAGTCAGCTATAAAGAAAGATAAACTCAAGGGTTTTATAGGTCGATGGATGTAACTAGAGATCACACTCCTAAGTGAGATAAATCAGACTCACATATGTGAACATTGTATTATCTTCCTGGTGTGAGAAACTGAAAAAGTAAATAAGGTCTAAAATATACAACAGAAGTTGTGAAATTGGGAACAAATTGTTCAAAAGGAAAGAGGAACTAGGATGGGTAAAAGGGAAAAAGACAGCAGGGAAAAGGAAAAACGCAAGTCAGTTATACTGCTAATGTCTCTTAGTACATTAAAAAAGAAGGTTTGTGAAAATATCAATTAGAGAAATTTTTATGCCCATCTCTTATACCCTGAGCAACTACTGTAAAGATATCAACATGTAGTGTATTAAGTATTGTTATTCTGCTCTTATCTTGTTATGAAATTTCGTTTTACCCTTTTTCCATAAAATAAAAAAAACTGAAACAAACAAAGAAAATTCAATCCTGGTACATCAATACAAAAGCATTAATACAGTGTCAGAAGATAATTGTTAATTTTATTTTAGAATGATTCACAATATGGTATAAGTAAAAGCAGTGATTAAAGTATATATACATTATGGGCTTATTTTTGAAAAATTACTTTAAAGTATATACAACCATGTATGTAACAAGGAATACTAATGCATACAGAAGTTAATATTTACCCTACATGATTAGACCGTATATCAATTTTATTTTTCTTCCACATACTTGTTTTCTAAAAATCACATGCATTACATTCAGTGCAGCAAACCTAAAAGAAAACAATTAGGCCACCATAGTATTTCTACATAAAGAATGCAAACTTCTCCTATTAATCCCATGATTGCTATTTGGTTCACATGATCCTAGTGAAAATCTGTACAGATTTGCCCTTTGTTCAAAAGTAGAAAGATTTAGCATGGACTAGTTTTAAAATGCCAACGTTTCTTCTTTTCATCTTTTAATAAAGTTTAGGATGAAAATGTGGCGTTTATAGATGCAGTGAGTCCTCAAGCAGTTTGAGGGTGGTAGGGAGCAGGGAAAGGAAGAAGCTATGATCCCCAGGGAGAAAACTGCAGGTATATGTCAGGGCCTTGGAGAAGAGCCAGACAGAATTTGGGGATGAGGCACCATGAGCCAGCCCAGCCATATAGAGTGTCAAATACTTTGTAAAGCTATAGAAATTAATCCATTCGTATATGATTTCTTAGTGCATAGACAAAATGACCTTTCAAGTCAGATGCAGATTTCGGGATCTTTAATAAATAGCATTCACATAACTGACCATGCATTTGAGGACAAAGTAAAAAAAAAAAAAAAAAACAAATCCTACTTCAGCTACTTTACGAAAGTAAAGGATGGAGTGATGGCGTGGAGAGTATATGTTATTTTTTATTAATTTGTAATGCAAAGGGAGGGGATTTTTAAACTTTTCAAGAAAATTACTGATAAATTGAAAATGGAAATATCTAGCATCTGTGGAATGTGAAATGCACTTTAAAAATATGAAAGTAATGTGATAAGATATTTATGATGTACCATACATGAAAGTCAGCTGACATTCTTAGAACATAAAACTGAGCTCTTACAAATCAGCCAGAAAACTAAAAGGGGCCCATATAGGATCACCTAGATGTGAATAGCCTACCAACAAGTATTTCACATACCTAAAGCATGGTGGAAAAAGACGCTCAAAGTCAACGGAGCAAAAATTAAATGATAAGAACTGATTTCTTCAATGAATCAACAAAGTTAAATTTTTTTCAAACACTGAGAGTCAGCAATGTTGCTAAATGGAGACTTTTCTACACTGGATTATTTCAGCATAACTAAAAGATATTTCAAAGATCAGAATAATATTATCTATCAAATTTTAACTGCACCTAGAAGTTGATGCTCAAGAAAATTCTGATAGCTAAGAAAGCACGTGACAGGGGTGACAAGACAGAGCAGTGGCTTGAGCCCAAGAGGAGTTCAAGGCCAGCCTGGGTGGTGAGATCTCTTCTTTAAAGCAAAACAAAAAGATACAGATTGCTAGTAGTGAAACATCACAGTAACAACATGGGAATTATTAAAGAAAATACAGTCTTCTCATGCATACATACATACTCTATGCAATTGTACGTAGTTTCACATGCATGTACACTGACACATATAAAATTTCTGCACAGTGAGAAGGTGAAACGCAGGGTAGCAAATCCACTCCTCAGCAGAGAGCTCCTCAACCAACTACATTACTACGTTTTTCTTATGCAGAGAAATCTGCCTTCAGTCTCAGAGAAGCAGCAAGCAATATCCAAATTATTCTGTATAATAAAATCAGATTTTATTTACTTCCTGTGTGTAAATGTTTTACTTTTGGAAGAGAGAAAGAAACAGAAGAGCAGAGCAACATTCTGAAATGGATAAGGGACACCTGGAAACCATAAAAAGTCATCGCGTCATAAATTACTTCTACTATTCTGTCTTCTCGCACTCACAAAAAGATCTGCTCTATATTCAGAAATGGAGAGAGACAGAGACGGAGACAGAGAAAGAGGCAGAGACAAAGAAAGGAAAAGGACTGAGTTTTAGGCTTTGATTGGAGATAAAGAACAACTAGAAGATACTGAAAAAGAAGTTAAAGTCAGGGAAGCCAAATGCATAAAACCGTCAGGCTATCAGTAATGCTCAGAAGTCTCAGAGGCCATATGTTCTTACCACAGGCCAAGTAACAAGGTCAAGAACATCAGTTTAGATCATAAAGAGCAGAAATGTCCTCGTTGACATAAAGATTAAATATCTTTATGAATATAACAATATAATATTTATAACATTGACTTAAAAACATATTACAAAAGAAATATTTGCTGGCATAAAATATTCATAGAATAAGAAGAGAAAGCCTCTTTTCAAAAGCTACCCATTAGTCAGACCTGCTTGGTCCTATGGAGTACCTTGGAGAGATCTGGAGACCACGTGGCCACTGATAGAATGAACTGACTGTTAGAAGTGTGAGTGTTTTATGATTCTCCATCAATGGCCCCAAGCTCCCTGGCTGGCTTGGACATACTGACAATGGGCTCATTAGTTACCTATATTCAGGTAGATAAAATGAGGAGAGCTGTGTGTGGTAATTGACCACATTCAAAAATTAAATGCTTAATGTCATCGAATTTATGAATACAACTGAGCCACAGAATAAAAAGAACTGCCACTGGATAGATATTCAGGGAAATGAGTAAAATATTCTTCTGTCAAAACTGAAAGAAAGCAGTTCTGAAGCACAAGTCATATTCAATTTGGAAAATACATAGAGAAATGACTTCTTATTTCTTAGTAAAACTTTAAATTTGGCCAGAGATAGAATAAGATTGGCAAAAGTAAATAGAGACCTAGAGATGTCACAGGAGATGGGAAGACAACTGGCAAAGACGTGAGGGCCAGGTACATCCAAGAACAGAACAGAGAAGCACTTTGGTGACACTACTGTTGACGCACCACACTACACATTAATAATTGATTCCAGACTGTCTTCCCAGCTGAGCAAAAGAAACTCACAGTTGTGCTTAAGATAACAATCCAGCACCAACTATCAATAGATCAGAGTTAGCAGAAGAGATGAAATCTTCCTCCCACCCAAGTGAGTGGACAGAGACACACAAAAACAACCTCCAAGATCCCCCATCATCAAATCACTCAATTTATAGACTCTGGCCAGGGTGTGGGTTACAGGAGCTTAAACTGAGCCACTAAATATAAAACAAATTCCTGTCAATCACTTTCACCACCAAGAGTTATAGAATAAAGTTGAAAAATGTATAACCTCAAAGCTCTCACTAAGAAAGAACCCACTCTGTTCTTTAAATTTTAGCAAAAAGCAATAGCCTAGTAATGGAGTAGAAATGTTCGATGCTGGCAAAAATACAGAAGACCTTATTCCATTCTTGGCTTCCTTTTCATTATTTCTCCTAGAAAAACTCAAAGCAGGGATTACTGGCCCCCTTGACAAACCTGTCAGCTCACTCCTCTCCTAATCTTGCAGAGAACAGGAATCTCGAGTCACACACTGTTCTGCGGAGGGGGCAGGATTCAGCTCAAGAGATCAGAAGAGCAAAGAACTGCATTCTTCCTAGGGATGGTTCTTGCAAAGTTTCTGCTGAATTGAGCTTTACAGGAGGGTAGAAAACCTAATGTAAGGGATGTGGTTGCATTAATTATAAGATTTCAATTTGACAGTTTAATTAGGAAAAGGAGAGTTAGTGTAGGGCTTGCAGAATTAGTGATGAATCACATACTCCAACAGACTTCATTTTCATATTTCAATTACACACATTTCTAGCTGATGAGCAGCAACATAGCATTTTCTGTTTAATAAATGTGATATCTGTTGGAATTGATAACATTAGTTCAGTAATTACTGGGCCATTATTGTCAGGCTTTTAAAAAACACGGAGAGGAGCTTAGTTAGTAAAGTTTAGCATCAGCACAAAACTGTATTTTGAAATGTTCCCACAACAGAGCTTTTCAAAAGTACGTTAGCTATCCTTCATAGACAGGAGAGTAAAATTCAATCACAGGTATTTGCACGAGATGGATTTTGATCTAATCACACTTTACTTGATTCCAAAACACACTACTCTAGTCATCATGTTTTGTCTACATTTTTATTTCAAAATTCAGGACAATAATGGGCAGCAGGACCTAAGTTTGAATGACACCATTTGATGCGAGATCATGCTAAGATTTGCATCTTTACTTAAAGTAATTATGATAAAATATACCCAAAATTGATTTTTATCAAACTAAAGATAAGTATAGATGCAAAAGGGAATGAGCTCCAAGTTACTCCAGTCTGTCAAAACATATGCAAACTTGTGAGTCCTTTCCCAGAGTGCTTGCTTTGAGGTCTGGGAACCAAAACTGAGAGCTGGGTATGCTCGTAGAGTACGAACAAACAGAAGTTCATTAAATCAAAGGCAGATGTTCGTTTCCACAGGGACCAGGAAAAAGATCATGCCTTACAATAAACACAACTGTGTCCACTGGAAGGAAACACACATCTGTTGCTTTAATTACTACCAACTTTCTTTGCAGTGATCAACTGGTGAATGATATCTTCTATTCTGTCCACCCAGAGTACATGTGTATCATAGATGGAAACAACTTTGATGACACTTTGCTTAGAGGAAGCACCTTTGTGCGCTTATGTGTGTTACAAGTATTTGTTTGAATATATATCATGAATACTTCTAAACTTTCAAGGTATAAAAGACCAAAAAAGTCATACAATATAGAGTCACTGAACATGTGTTAGAAGGGTTTGCATTTTACAGTTTAAACATAAGTTATATTTTTGCCTATTCTTAGTAAGGAGTTTCAGGGAAATCTCTGGGAAACTGAATGTTTTTGATTGCTCGAGAAACTTAAATAAGATAATGACCATCAAAGAAATAGCACGGTGCTCATGGTGCCCAGCCCTTGCACATGAAATGGTAGTTATGCTGGTCATTACCAGGTCTGAAATTACTGTACAAAATTTTAAATAATTCAAAATTAGAAAAGTACAAACATCATAATAATACAAATAAAATATCTGAAGCTTGTTTGAGATTTTAAAAGAAAACAAAACAAAGGAAGAATATATATATATCAGAAAAGTATACAATTTAAAAGCTAGAGATTGCCACTTCACCTTAATACAGATAAAATATCTGAAGCTTGTTTGAGATTTAAAAAGAAAACAAAACAAAGGAAGAATATATATATCAGAATTTAAAAGCTAGAGGTTGCCACTTCACCTTATTTTATAAATGAGGTCCTGTGAAGCAAACATTTAGTATAATTACAATGCCTAATGCATATGAGACTCTATCATATTCTAAGACAATGAACAGTCCACATTAGCAATAATTGTCAAAGTATCTTACAGAACCTAAACATACCTCAAGGACTTCATAAGGTCAAATTAAGTTTTCTAACCCTTGTGAGGTTCTTCTCTAACTTGTTCAGGCAACAATCCTGATAATAATACAAAAAGCATAATGGGTAAAACCTGTGACAAATTGGAATGAAGGCAACGACACTAAACTGTACAAATAATTGTTACATTATGTACTGTCACTATACACGATAAATGAATTAAAAAGCCAATTTCTTTACACTTCAAGGGAAGTAGCCATCTTTTCAATGTTCTTGAGAGCAATGGAAGGCACATCAAAAGGTCTTCTGTATCCTCAAGGCCAACTGAAGACATGAAGGAAAACAGCATGATGTGATTGTCAAGTTTCTACTGAACTAACCACTTCCTTTCATGAATGCTAATTTTCACTTGAAGGAACAGACTATGAGTTTTCAGCTTTGCTTATTTGGCAGATACTTTCCTGGAAATGACAGAAATGACAATGTCACTTCAGAGAAAATAGAGATTTTTTTTTAACCAGGAGGCAAAACTTAATCTTTCAAGCAGGAATTAGAATTTTGGAAAAGTGTTATGTGTCATCCTGACAGCTTCTCCAAAATGTAAAGATTTTTCTGATCAATTATTGGTGGTATTCATGAACTTATGGATACTGTACAAAGAAATGTGTCAATTATTATTAGAAGGTCATAACTTTGGAAACCAATATTTTCCAATTCACCAATACATGATGCTTCAAAATCATGCATTGATAAAAGATAAATTTAAAGTGTAAGAGCAATAAAAGGGTTTTAACATAATTTTAATGTAATGTGTGAATATTCTCAGGGCCTATTTTCAGATTCCACATTTCCAGTGGCTATTGAAAAATTATTACCCCTTGTTGAGTTTAGGTGTAATATCGAAGGAGAATATCCATAATTTTCTCAAAATGCTGTTAAAATATCCTTTGCTTTTCAACATATATGTTAAGGAATATGGCTTTCATATTCTTTAAACAGAACAATATATAACAAAAGATTAGATGAAGAAAAAGGTATGCCAGACTATCTACTTTCTATTAAACAAGACATTAAAGATGTTTTACCAATATGTGAAGCAATTCCATCTTTTCACTCACTATGTGTCAAAAAACGTAAGTATATTTCATATGATGTCATGCTACTTCCTATTTATATAAAATAATGACTTCAATGTTCTTCTAAAATAAATTCATAAATTATCTCAAGCTTTCCTAGGCATAATTTTTAATTATCGCACACTGATGCATATTATTCACAAAGAGAAGTGATCTTTCTTGTCCTAAATAATTGTATGGTTGAGAATCACTGCACTGTATTATCCAATGGAGATAACAAGTGGGTTTCAAATGGAATATAACCTTCAATCAATTGGTAGTGGGTGCCTTGCCATCGGTGAAGAAGAACTTGGAAGGCGTGTTTTGAACTAGGAAGACAGGAAATGAGAAAATTTGGTATTCAAGCTATCAACAGGTATTTCAGGATATTGCAAAGTCCTACTGCTCTTTCTCTTCCTCAAAGTGCAAAGCATGGTGCCCACAGAGATTAAGAAACATTCAAGAATATGAATAAACCTAATTTTAAAAATCATGCTAATTAGCATTTTCAGAAATTCTAAGACAAAGTGGAGGGCTTATGGTTATTTCTGTAGGAAGTAAATGCCAAAACAGCATTCTAAAGGTGAGGAGAAAATAAGGTAGACAATTGCTTCAGTGCTGTGACTTCAAGTGAACAGGCTGAGTTCTTTCCCAGAAGTGTACCTTTTTTTTTCACTTCATAATGACTAAAATTATTTTATAATGGGATTTATGGCCTTTTGTTCTACAATGAAAATGTCAAAATACAAATATTCCAAAAAGAAGTAGCATATTCATTCAAATTCACAATAAATTAAAAATGATTGATATTATCCAGATTTGGAAGTGACATAATCAAATGGAAATGATAGGGTAGTAGATCGCAGATGAAAGAGTCTTAATAGGGTAAGAAGAGAGATACTAAGTGGAAAAAACTCAGAGTTTGCAAAGAAAACTTTTATTTCATAATTAGAATCAAAGTAAGTCATGCTTTGGGATTCCTCTAGAACAACAACAAAAAATTCTAATCGTGTGTTTTCCAGAGTATATATAATATTGTGTCTTTGTTAGAATAAAAATCTCCCAAATGAAAATCATAAATGGCCTGAAACTGAATCTAGTCTTTGGCCTACTGGACACTTTTATGACAGCAAAGACACTCACAAGTCTCTGCTCTGTATCTTGGGTGCACTTTCAGAAGAGTCCTCTCTTGCTCTGAGAGAAGAGATGGAAGGTTTTCAAAGAACCAGTGCTGGTTTAACAATATGGAAAGAAAACTACAGTAGAGGTTAGCAAACTTGGGTTCATAATCACCATCTTTGTGACTCTGGACCAGTGTTTTACATTCTCTTGGTCTCAGTTCTCCCCTAGAGGAAAGTGTCTAATGATCTTTTGTAGAAATATAAAATGCAATAGTTTTAAATTTAATTATTTAGATAGGAAATTAACATTTCTGTCACAGACATTATTTTTAGCATGTCTCACTGGAATTTTGTAGAACAATATTTCCTTCAAGGAAAATCAGAATACAGAATATTAAAAGCATTTTAATGAGACAAATTATGTGATGAGAAAAAATCTATATTTAAGCAACTCTTGTTTACCTCAATTTTTTATTAACTGCTTAAGAACATAAGGTTTTTCCTCAGCTTTCTCCATGAAAAACCAAATACCTACTACCAAAGCAATAAAAAGAATTTTTATATGAAGTTTTAGATGGGAAATTTATTTCTATTGAAATATATCTCTGCCCATTTCCTAGAGAAATTTTAAGAGATCAAGATGTCAAAACTGTGTATTTTCCAGACTTCGTGAAAGTGTTCTGTTGTATGGAATGAAAGATCTACTGCTTTCTGTTTTCTATTATCTCAAGAAATACTAAAAATAATTTTCATGTGGTACAGTGTTCCCCACTGTAAGTTGGTTATACTTAGGCATATTCTCCCCCCCACACACACACAGTTTGTTGAAGAGGATTCTAATCCTAAAGATGCTTCAAGGTATGTTTAGGGCTTTTTTTTCAATAGGGTATGTAGCATTTTTAACTCTCAGTGGCTTTAAAAATTCCATTTTTGTAAGAATTTGCAGTACCAATATAATTTAGTATTGTTTACCACTAACAACCATATACAGAGTTCATTTGGGAGGGGCCAGTCATCCAAACTCCCTCCCTAAGTCAGGTGAGTCTGTGACTACCCCTAATCTTTCTTGCTTTTAGCTTCTCCTTTTTCACTTGAAACTCTTTGATATCTGTTGATAATTCATGAGTTTCCCCTAAGCCCTTAGAAAACCAAACAACATGTAATTAAATAGCAGAAAACAAGGCAATGGCTGTCAATTTATCCCATGACTACAATAGATTTATTGAGCAAAACTTTGCCTTTTACTTGCCAAAGGCTGCATGACTGATTGAATTATTGATTTGGAACACAAAATGAAGAATAGTTGTCAATATGGAGCATTTTTCAACTCAGTTAATCAACAAAGATTCATATGTTAGTCTTCATGCAGGGTAGTTCAGAGCATTGGTACTGTGGACTATAGATTTTTCTTCTAGGTGGGGTTGGGCCATTGCATCTGTGCTATAGACACCACAGCTCACCCTGCATTGGAGGAGGGGTGACCTTGAGAAGACGAAGCCTGGATCCAGGCTGGTTACCACATGATCCGGGTAGCCTCTAATTCTGAGCAGTCTGTACCTTAATTCACATGCGTAATAACTGACACTGTTTTCTGGTCTAAATTTGTTTCTTGACCTTCTTTTTCTTTACCAGCTTTCCTGAGGTTTATTTGCCTAACAAAAGTTGTGTGTGTTTAAGATGTATACTGTGATTTTTGTGACACACAGACACACTGTGAAGGGACTATTAATAATTAAGCTAAAACTAACATATCCATCACAACAAGTAGTTGCCATTTGCATACATACAAGGAAAATATTTAAGACCTCCTTCAGTAAATTCTAAGCATTCAACACATTATTAAACAGAGTCTCCATGCTGAATGTTAGATCTCCAGAACTGATGCATCTTACAACGGAATGTTTATAATATTTGATGTTTTTAACGGAATCTCTAAATTATTTTTAAATTTCCAGGAAAAAAACAATTGTAGCAAATATAGAAGCCTTTCCAGTTTTGCTGTCCTTTAAAACACAAGTCAAGGATCAATTCCCAAAACAAACTCATTCTATTAATCAGTTTACTAAGGTGCAAATTGTTTGTCAGAACACAATGTGAGGGAGGCTGCTTTGTTTAATGACAATCCTAACAGCCAGAATCCCTGGGGCAGGAAGCGAGTAATCAAGAATCCATCTCTGAAACTTTGAGAATGCTGGCAACACTCTATTATAATGCACAGTTATGGGGAGACCTTGTACAGAGAACAATACACTGAAATAGACCAGACTTGTTATGAAACAATAAACTTAAATATAGCTCTGGACCTGACACAGCTACATAACTTTTGCCTTCTAGGATCAAATTTAATACTCTAGGGTAACTATTTCAGTCAGATATTTTTTCCCATCCACTTTGTATACCTAAAGGCACATACCATAATCATATTTTATATACAACTTTAACAATACGTTTGTGTCCATGAAGGGTCATGATACCATTAAAACCTAATTGCACATGCTACACAGCTGACATAAGGTTGCTGGTCATTACTTCTGTGTACTCAGCCTGTATTAAAGAAGTTAAAGGATGCAGAAAAACTTGTTATAGTATATTGCACAAACACACAGGCAAAATAGCGTGTGTGAGTGAGACATCAAGCAGAAAGGGCTGTAGGATTTGAAGAGAGGAAAGGAGGCTACACAGAAGCACTGGATCTGAACTGAGCTTCTTAGGCAGAGAAACCACGGCAGACACTGAACAGCACTGAAGAGGAGAGCGCTGCCAGGCCAGGTGGAGGGGACCACCTCTTCTTCCACAAACAGTGGTTCCTGAGAACGTGTACTGGCGAGCAAATCCGGAAGGGCAAACCCACATCCAGATGTGGAGATAGGCCCAGGCTTTCAAACACTATTCAGTCTTTTCCTCAGGACTTTATGACCTTGGTAGACAACAGAATGGGCTGTATGACGAATATCATTTCCCCCGACTTCGAGGTGGGGCCAGGAATGCTGGGAAGAGGTCAGGGTCACTCTGAGAGTGACACAGGGAATGACAGAGAGTCTTGTTTCCCAGTGCAGCCAGCTCTCAGCCAAGATACACCATGGTCTCCCTTCTCTTTCCCAGGTTCCAAGTCCTGCAATGGAACAGCCGGGCTGAAAGCTGGAACTGCCCCTTAATTTTTTCTTTCCCTGTGACAAGAAAGAGAGGAGGACTATTGAACTTTAAACTTCCTGATAAACTATAATGTGGGAAAGTGCCATTTTTAGGTTTACATGAAGGAGCTACCTCTGAGAATGGCCTCTTGGCCTGTGAAAAACTAGAAACATCCCAGGAAGTCACTAAAATGTTATAGTACTGTGAGAATTTGTATAAAAATAAACACTGGATTATTTCAGGCCTGGTCCCTTGAGAAAAGGAGCCAGAATTACTCAGAACTACTAGCCTAATCTTGACAGAAAAGAGGAAATTAACAACTGAAGCCAGATTTTTTTTTCTCTTCTAAAAAAAATGTAGGGGAAAAAACCTATTTATGATATTTTGGAAAATGAAAAAGAAAAATGAAGTTCACCATGTGATTCAAATGACCCAAAACTAAGATGGTTAAATTTCCTGATGAGAAAATTCAATGCAGGTCAGTGGCTCTTGGAAAGTGTCATCTGGAAGCCACAAAGTCAGGGGAGCTTGAACTCCTGGACTCAAAAAGGCATAAAATTCAGCTCCCTGCAAACTCTATTCTCTAGAGCACAGTGGATTTTTTTTTAAAAAAAGCTTCACTCACATCTTTTTTTCTCAGGAGAAATAAAGACCAAAAAGGCAAAGGAAACACACATTGTCCCATGTCACTGTGGGAAGAGCCCCCAAGCATGACCAAAAGAAGTGCTTCCTCACCACTGAAAAATAATTTCCCATTGAGCCCCTAGTATGAAAGAAGTGTACTCATCAGAGAATACTGCATCACTCCATGACTTAATTCATGTTTGTAACAAGAATAACTAAACAGCAGCCTAGAGTCATTTGCTGAAATGTTAAAGGCAATTTCCTCTTCTGTGTGACACCAACATCTTCAGTCCTGTTTGACAGCACAGCATGTTCACATGTTCTCTCCTCTGAGCCAGGCACCATTCTTTCAGTTATAACCGTGGAAGCCACAGCCCTCTCTGCTCATGGACTTGGTCACTTCTATGTACAGGTGGAGCTGGTGAATCTGTGGCCCTCTGATTGTCACCTTTCTGGAACCACAAAGATTAATCCAGGGAGAGTATATGGAACTGAGAATAAGATGAAATCAGTGTGAGTCCCCTCTATTCACCTTCCAGCTAACCTGGACCTCATACTCCTTACTGTAGAAAATGAACACATAGAAGAGGCTTGCTGGATATCACAGGAGAAGACACAGGTACAACTGAGTAGTCAAGGGAACTGTTTGGTGCTCTTATGTCTGATCACATAGGAACAATGAGAATTTGAGCAGATTTCCCTTCCTATATTAGTGAAGGGGGTCCCTGATCATTCCCTCCTTTCTTGTGATGATTAAGGGATGCCGACATAGAGTTAGAAATAAGGGATGTCTTCTGGGCAGAAGGCTTATGAATGTTTAAGATAAGAAGCAGAAGAAGTCTTGGAAAGTCTTCCAGTCTCATGCTATATTTGATGCAACCAGAGACCCCGGGATCATGGTGCTGCTTCTGCACCTTAAACTGTAAAGTAGGTTGACTGGTGTGATTATACTTACTATTGGATTCTTTCATGGATTAGGGCACTCTAAAGTCCCTATATGGTGATTTAGGGAAAAGTAAAGGAGAGTTCATATCGAAAATAAACATCTATTTACATGAGAACGAAGCACCAAGCCTTTCAGAACAGAAAATGCTCGGGAGTCACCTTTCTGCTGATGACTGGTTGGTCTCTTTAAGAAACAGAGACATGGTAGCTGGATTAGCCTAACAAGTGAGGATCCTGGAGTCAACTCCTGCAAGGCCTTCATCTCTGCTAGGAGCATGCCTTTGTTTTTCTAGTAGCCTGCCCCCTATACCAGTTCTGTGATGGGTAGTGACCAAAGCAGTTTAATATCTACCAACTAAGTCATTCTTCTCTCTCTTGTAGTTTCCATAATTTTCCCACAAGGATGCTTTCTGGTGGGTATTCAAAAGACATACAAAGCTCTTCACACATTGTGCCCACTCCCATGTGTTCATCCACATGCTTCCAGCCCGGGCATCTTCCAGCCCTGAGAAACCAGCCAGGCCATTTGAATTGCTCATGACGCCGCATACATTCCCACTTCAACCACTTTTTCTATGCAAAAGTAGACAAGCAGGTGTGCCACTTGAAACTCTCACATTGAAGGTTTTCTTTCACCACTGTCTAAGTGTAGCTTAACAACCATATCCATTTTTGGTATGACCTACATACCAAGCTAACACATCCAGAAACTAAGCTTCAACTATTCCTTTTCCTTTAGTGGTTACACAGGACAGCACCATCTCCTATGTGACAGTAGATGTGAGCTGAAGAAGATGTTGGTACAATTCTGTGGTTGGCACAAAATGGGGAGAAGTATAAGCTACCTCCTCCTCCTCCTGAAGCTTCCTCACTCTCTCTTGTTTGATCAGGCTCATTGCAAACTTACCATTTCTGATGATGAACACTGGTTCCAGTCAACTTGATGTCTTGGGGATTCAACAGAACCCAGCTCATATGGGTCTCTACCAGAGTTTAGTAACATGTCAGGAGTTGTTTCTCAACAGGCAGATGAGTCCCTACTGCAGATGGCATAACCTTGCTCTAGAATCTTATGGACTAGACTTGGAAATCAAACAGATACATTACAAAGAGGGCTACTCCTGCATCTTTAGGGGGTCTTAAGGATGATTCTTACCAGTGTCATCCCTCTCAGAGACAATACCATTTGGGGCTCTTGTTCAGAGAGGAGGCAATCTCAAAAGCTTGTATTTAACATGTTCCACTCCAATACCTCTTACTCAATCAGCCAAGGATTCAGCTGGGGCAATTCTAACTACTCAGTGTTTGGTTCTAAATTTTACATTTGAACATTATATAAATGACAACTGTAGGAATAATGCAAAAGACATAATGAATATGTACTCTAAGGTAAACTTCACCCAGGTCTGCATTGACATCTTAATCTCTGTCCTCGCTACCACACAGCATACCATAACAGAGATATTTTAGTGGCTTCAGATTTTAAGATATGAATGGCAGTTACAACCCTGTGTCCTATAATCCTGGAAATGTGTGGCATTTCCCTTTCCTCTGCATACGAATAGTGAGTAAATGTTCATAGCTTCTTTGGGAGAAAATACTAAAGAAATTATTGAAACAGATACCTGACATTGTATTGCCTAGATTTATCTGGATAGTCAAGGCTTATCAGTCATTGTATTTGGAAGCTGAAAACTGACTTGGGTTTTGAAATTGAGCAAGGACAGGAGCAGAAAAAAGGAAACTGAAATGCATTACATAGGTGTACAACTCCACACAAGGAATGCGAACCTCATGCGCTATACACGTATACTAATACAATTTTTTTTTAAAAAAAAGAATGCAACTTCTTTTGGTGACAGCAACCTTCAAGTACCTGCCCATCTGTCCTTGTCATCTTTTTGTTGTATTTGTGAAATGCTACACATGGTGTCTAATCTGACCTAGAAGCACCAAATTCTAATATTCACTCTGGAACCCGGCCACAGTCTCCTTTGCTATTCCTCCGACCCTGCCAATCCTTAACACAGCAACAACCCCTTGGCTTTTAGTGGTTAACCACGACCACATTAACTGCATTGCTTCAGAACCCCATCATTCCCTTGAGCTCCTGAAGATCCCTGCTCCAAGAGCCATTTCTGCCACCAGCCCCTTGCCTGGTGGCCTTGGTGTGTCCGTCATGCCCTCCTTACAACCCGGTCCTCTGTTGGGTCTTTTAGCCCCACATAATGTATTCACCACTGTGTGCCCACTGTCCTAAGCTGTTTAATCCCTCCTGTCACCATCTAACACTGTTCCTAGGCTCCATGGAGCCTTCCAACCAAGGCTTTTCCTCTTCCTCTGGGGTTATTATCATGGTGTTAAATCCCATTTGCCAACACAGTCTCCGCAGTTTAAAGAACTCTTACTTATTCAGTTTTACCTTCGAGCCCCTTCAGTCAAGCTTGCTAACATCCGATCCCAGGTCTCCTGTCAGGATAGCTCAGTGATGCATGTGGCTTCTTCAGTTTGACTGTTACAATACCCCAAGTCTCAAATTCTCAGTGCATCATTTATTTCCTTCAACTTCATTAAAATCAAGCCACCATTCATACATATGCTTATGGAAAAGATATCGTCATCCATTTAGCCTACAAAAGTGATTTTAACTAAAGAACAATGTATCCATAGAGACACTACAGAATAGGAAGTAGACACACCCACAGCTGTCCACAGGATCCAGTTCATCTTAAGCAAGGATTCTACACAATCAGAAAATTGTTGCCAGCCATAATTGGGCCTGGCTGCTGCTTTGTTTATGTCTAGTAGAACAGAAGGGGGAAATTTCTTTTTCTCCAAACACAGTAAAAAAAACTTTGCTCTCCTTTCCGATTGGTCCAGTGTGGCTCATATGTCCACCACTGGTCCTGTACCATTAAAGTCACTAGTCAAGGCTGCCATCTGATTGGGTCTACCTTAAGTCATTCAATTCATATATATGAGGTAGGAATTTTTGTCCTTCTAAGTATTTTTTATGTGTGACATTCTGTTGTTCCATTCATTTTCATAGCTCTAGTCTGAGTGCATAGAACAGAACCAGGTTAGAACTGGCTTTTGAATGAATGAATGAGTTAGAGTAATGGAAGCTGAAGATAGCTTGGGTTTCTGTTAGGAGGGGGAAACAGACAAAGCAACATTATCCACCTTTTTATTTTGAAATAGACATGGAATAAGCAATTCTCTCAAATCATGAGCTGCTACATCGAGATAATTAATTTTATGTCAATTTGACTGGGCTTAAGGATGCCCAGGTAGTTTGCAACACAACATTTCTGGGGATGTCTGGGAAGGTATTCCTAGAAGAAATTCATATCTGAATTAGCAAACTGAGGAAAGAATATCACTCTCATCAAAGTGTATGGGTCACATCCAGTGCAATGATGGGACAGCGTAAACAAAACAGCATTTGAAAGGCAGATGTCTCTTTCTTCTCAAGCTTGAACACACCTGCTCCTGCTCTCAGATAGTGGCTCTCCTAGTTCTTGGACCTTTGGGATCTGTGCAAGACGCACAGTAGGGGCTTCCAAAACTGTTGGTTCTCAGACTCACACTGAATCATACCCAAAGCTTGGTTGGCTCTGCAGTTTTCAAATGACACCTTGTAGAACTTAGAACACAAATATTTATCTCACCAGAACAAACAATGTTTCAACTGATAAGTAGAAGTAATCAAATAATTGTGCTTTGTCCATAAAAGTTAGCCCTGCCTCTGTTTGGAAAAGTTTTGTTTTCTTGGTATGAACAAACTTAAAAGTGATTTATTTAAAATAACTACTACTTTCCAATTCTCTTAAGGAGAGATTGCACTTTTAGAACCATCATACACATTCATATGTCTGATATTTGAAATTATCACTCTCAAGCAATATAATATCTAAAGTGAGAATTCAATATCTTCTGCCATTAACAACATCATTAATAACAAATGTCTGTTTAATTACTCTTGCTAAGATTAAAAAGGCCATTATTCTTGTAACTTGAGAAATTCATTAGCTGGAAAAGGCTGTTTAATGCCAAATGCACTCCTTAAAGATGCAGTCCCCGATATTTGAAGGTATTTCTGACATTCATGCATTTGCATTACTTTAAAAAAGCACTAACCCAACTGTGCTGGAGATCATGCTGTGACAATAAGCAAGCACTGTAACATTTCAAACTCGGAGATGAAGCTACGAGACATTTCACAATACCACACCGAGTCTTCTCTTTGGAATATTTAAACTCCACACACTGAGCCATTATTCATCGTTCACCTCTCACTAATTCTGTGCTCAAGTGAGTCTCATACCAATGCAGTGCGTCCTGAGGTACAGTTAATATTCATAAGCACCTCCTTCCTCCAAAGGGACTCGGAGCCATAACTTAAGATCTTTGCAAGTCAATTTCAGAGTCTGAGACTTCAAGGAATTTAGACCCATTAAATGAAAATTACAAGATGGGATTTAGAACATCTTTCTTAATCCACTCTTTCAGCTCAGTATATTTTTAGCACAGACACTCGCTTCACATTTAGTAAGAGTTAGCTCGGTAACCGCGTACTCACAGAGGGCAGTTCGGCTTGCTTCCGTGGCCGTCATTCTTTCACTTGTTGCCACTGTGAACAGTAAAGCTGAGCCATGAAACTCACCTAATGAATCAGTTCTCCTGAGTTCCAGGATGTACCCACTTATCAAATCTAATCACAGCTCAGCAACAACAGAGGGGCAGGAAGAACTGCAGAGTTCAGGCCAGCCCAAGTGAATACATACCTGGGAGAAAGTGTGTGGTTGTTGTTTTTAAAAGAAACATTTCTTAGTACATGTTTCCCGTACAGAGTTATCACATTTATGGTGGGGAGTTGGTACGCGTGTGTGACACGTCTTAATTCTTCTTATGCCCTCTTCCCCCACCGCCTCTCCCTGCCTGCCTCCATCTCTCGGTCTTCTGCTCACTTGCAGAAGGTCAATCTCCCTGTTCCCTATTATCTACCACTTATTTTGCTGTTTAATTTATTTACACTTCCCGTATCTGGGGGAAAGTTGCTGCTCTTCAGGTTGAATTAAGCGGCTCACAATGAGAGAGTGTCCCCCCCCCCCGCTTGTTTCCATCCTTCCTTCAGTAAATGTGCCTTGTTCCCTCCTCTGTGTCGTGGGTTATGACAGGGTCTATCAGAGTTGATGGGGTCTATGTGCCGTGGACAGGCTCTTAGCACTTGGCTGAGGCTGCTCAGCCTGTGTGCAGATCAGGGGACATGGTCCTGTGCTTTGTGTAGGATACAATAGGAAGTGCAAGGGAGTTGGGAGCTCTCCGGAGGCAGAAAAGGATTCAGAATTAGGCTTTGGTGGATCTTTAAAGGATAAGTAGGTTTGGGCCATTTGTCCTTCTTACCTTCCACAAGACAGAACAAGGGATGGGGGAGGGGGAGGGAGACATAGCAGCCTCTGGATTCTGGTTTTATCCCGTGAGCTTGACTCCTGCCCCCCTCCCACACAGGAGCTGCGGCTGGTGTGCTTCCTTCTCTCTGGAGCAGCACCAGAACTGACAGACCCATTGGGCTGAGTACTGCTTGCCACACTGCTTGTGGAGATGCTTACCTTTGGGAAAAGCAATGTCTTTCTAACCTGATCTAATCAATTTCTGTTGACAATTACTCTTTGCAGGGATGCAGTGATGCTCCAATCAGAAACTTGGAAAGATCTTAACCAAAACCAGGAAGCTGGCCTTTCTTCATTTCTTAGCCTGAAAACACAATGCCTGTTTAAACACTGGTGTGGTTAGGTTCATTTCTGCTTTCATAGTAATTTGTAACAATAAACAAAAATAACACATACTTGAAATGTGCAGAAAATACTCCGTAACAAACTCTCTGTTAAAGTTAGCCAGTGACGGAATGGACCACCTTCCACCTTGCTAAATTCTTGGATGCTAGAGGTAGGAATGTCAAAGGTCATTGACATTAATTAGGGAAATAATTAGACATACTTATTTAAGAACCTTTGTTGGATTACATGACCTGCCATCTCTATGATTTTGTGATCCTGTAATACATTATGGTTTTAGATAAAGGCAATTTCTGCCACAGTCACCTTTTTGGTACTTAAAATTTCCAAGGAGGCATTATGTGGTTTGTTTTCACAAAAATAAAGCGAAGACATCAAGAATAATTGCATTAGTCTTAACATGTTTTCATGCTTAGAACTTTTTACTAAATTAATGCCTTTAAATTTTAATAAATATAGGTACTGTAGGACCCAAAACAAGATATCAGGTGGCTTCACGTTCTGCATCAGCCACTATTGCCAACACATTCAAAGGGTTTTCCCTGATGATATGACTCAAGCTTTGACCCCAGCGGCAGCTTGATGTTTGAATGTCACTATGTGACCCATCTCTAAAGGGCAACAGAAAAAGATGGAGCTTTATCTCGGTAGACTCTTAAAGCATTACAGTGGTAGAGATCCAGGCCAAGATTCTTTGGCTATGGAATCCTTTGGGGTTTTAACGAGTACGGAACAACCCTAGTGAATCTCTTAGGGTTGGGATATTATCTCCATACTAGAAGTCTTGTACCCAACAGTGTTTACAGTTGGGTTTGAGTAGATTTGCATACCTACACTGAGTATCTGGGTGACTCTGCTTCAGTTCCACCCTAAGATCTTGTTTTCAATATCTTCAGTGGCAGAAATCACATAATATATCTCAGAATGAAAGTCAAGAGACTGATTAAAATATCTAAGCATAGCAAATGTTTCCTGCAGTACTTTCCCTTAGCCTACTTCCAGGTCACTACCTCTGGCCTTTGAGATTGATCCACGGTGCATAAAAGGATCTTCTCACCAAACTCACTTGGAATAATCACCAGAAATAAAATATTAGTCCAAGTAACTGAGATTTTTAATCATGCGATGGCTTTTCTCATACACATACACAAACACATGCACATAGCTGTTCTCAACCGGAGTCTGCATTTCCATGGGAACTCAATAGACATTTATAGTACAGTGCAGATAAAAATGAAATGGAAGAGACTTTTTTGTCTATAAAAGAATCATTTTTATTCTGTGAAACTCTATTGGGAAATTTTTAAAAGTAGGAGTGTAACTCCTTAAGTGGAAAAAAAAGCCTTAGGTTTTTGTGATGAACATTAAAATTCACATAAAATTGGTTGAAAGTCTACCCTATGGGTAGAAAGTGGTGTGTGTGTGTGTGTGTGTGTGTGTGTGTGTGTGTGTGTGCACGTGCATGTGCACGTACATGCCTGTGTGTGTGTGAACAGAGAGTCCAAGTAATTTAACAATGCTATTGTTTTCACTTTTAAAAATTCACAAGTATAAAGCACATAGATACATTTTGTATGGAAATTAATTTTCAGTGAAGGTGAGCACATTTCAATCTCATGAAACAAAGAGCACAAAGAATTTGCTTTGCAAAGACACAAGAAATTCCGTATTACCTAAATTGTCTTAACTTTGGCTCCTTGGTATGTGGATTGATTGGAGGACCTGGGAGAAACATTCTGACTCGGAATCACAGCTTTGTATTCATGACAAAGTAATAGGAAGACACTACAAAGAAACACTTTATTCCAAGGGAAGTCCTATTAGAAAACCATTTAAACTGGCTTAATGAGATGGGGAAATTTAGTACAAAGATAAAGGAATTCAACAGGAGTAGAGCTGAGAAGCAGGAAAAGCTATACGCAAACCAACTAGGAGGGTCATGCACAGCCTGGGAAGACTTCTTTCCAGGTCACTCTTTGCCCACATCTCTGTCTTCATACTTATTCTTGTTGAAATCCCAATAGACACTAACTCTCCACTTCCTGAGTCATCTGAAATTAAAATCCTCCTTCAACTTCTTAATTTTACAAAGAACAGTCATAATGGATCTCAAATGTCCAATTGTCAGGCAAACACTGTGATTTCCTAGTGTAGGTGAGATATCTACTGTCAGATAAATCAAGTATTGCAAAGTGAATAGAATCATTGTGTAAAATAGTTGCTGTGTTGCCAGGTAGATCAAAGGGGAATAGCAGCATTCTGAACAAGGGAACTGTAGTTCTTATATAGTAGGTAGGTACCAAAGACAAGCAAACCCAAATATCACCAGAGAACAATCTCAGTTACTTATGAGGGAATTTTGTGACCAGTTTATTAGTTCTGGATTAAGCAGAGTCAGGGAGCTACACCGGAGTCAGAATATGGGGAATAAAATTATGGTGGGAAGAATTAACCAGTTTTCCCTTCCTGCTGCTTAAAGAAATAAGGGAAGGAACAGTCTATGTTTCAAAGTTCATGGTGATGTCCAAATGTCACCTGGGAAAGTTCTCATAGGAAGCCTCAGGTTCTCACACATAGCCTTTGAGAACTGTCCATCATCAAAGCCTTGGTTCTTAAACTGGCAGGATTAAATTCTTATTGTTTTCAAGAACTGAAAACAAATTTTCGCCCCAAGACAGACTCATGTTGACTGCTCCACTGGGTCAGGCATAAGGCTGTTACACAGACTCCAGTGCAGTGCAGCACCCCCCACACAGAGACATGGTACATACACGCATACATGAGCACAGCGTTACATAAACCCCAAGTGCAATACAACTTCATGTGTGGAGGGAAACCTCGGTGCACATGATCCTTTCTCTAGAATTAAGAAAATTAGGAAGTTATATGTCTGAAGCTTATTACTGACATTCCTTCATGTGTTTCCAAAGTGTGAAAAGTGATACTTACAGAATTGTTTATAGGAAAAAAATGGCAAGTAACCAGGATCAATGACATATTTGTTAAAGTATAGCAAAATAGTACACAACTACTTATGAAATGACTGTATGTTTTAAATAAAATCTTTGTATTTTAATTTATGCAGAATTATTTTCTAAAAGGACACATGAATAGAAAAATTATAATCACAGTACTAAATTACTACTTTGTAATAAGATTATTAGCTTAAAATTATCAACTTATAGTCATTTAACACACTTCAGCAATCAGAATTCCCATGTCCAGATTACCAGTCATTTTTCCTGAAAGATATACACAGGAAATCAAATAACAACCAAATCTTGCTTACTGGCCGTGAAATTAGAATAAGAGCATGCAGTTAGCAAATGGATGTATAATGACCTGAGCGTAGGGATGCTCCTGTGTCCATTTGTAGAAAACAGGGAGAGTCTCTCTATCATAACTAGAATAGTCGAAGGTGATTGGCTAAAGGCCTCTATAGTCCTTTTGCCTCCAAATGCACAGTGTAGTAATCAGGCCCATACAGTGTAAAAGCACTTTTGCCTAAGTAAGGCCTGCTCCCTTGGGTAAATTTTACAGATGAACCCATTCAAAGCCTATTTCTATGACTTCCCTTTGTTTATAATTTATAGCTGACTACTCCCTTTATTATTTTATAGATGCTTTCTTTAATAGCTTTATTTAGGGTACAGACCAAGTCTATAGTCATATACCTTTGCAGCAACTTAACATTTCCCCAACTTTGACAAAGTTATCTAAAAAAAAAAAACTAGTTTATTCTATTAGCAATCTTATTTCTCTCCTTTCCAAAAATTTCAGGAAAAGCTCACCTTAAACGCCACGCAGCGTATTATGGATTCTCTCATTCATTACCCTTCAACCCTCTGGGGTCCTATCAAAAAGAAAGAAAGCAGACAACTGTACGGGATGTGAAAGACGCGTGTCACGCCTTAGCTGGCTCGAGCACAAGCCCCCCGGGGGACTTCTCAGTGAGCCATGGAGGCGCCCGAACAAGTGAGCCCAAAGGTGGATGTAGAGGTGCTCTCTAAATGAGACGGCCCGTGCTTCGTACCCAGCGAAGGGTCATCACTTCCTGAACATAAATACTGACGATCCTGCGGTTGCTGGTGGCTTAATGCTGACATGTTCAGTTGGGGTTTGGACCTCATCCAGTGGCTAAACAATCTGAAAAGGAGCCAGTTTCTTAGAGAACAGATATACCGCTCATCAATTCATAGTAAATATTCAACAGAACAAAGATATTTTAGCAAAATCAATAGTACAACTGATAAAATAACAAATATGATTAATAAAGATAAAAAGGTTATAATATTAAATCAAATTAGCAATAAAATATTTTATTTGAGCTTACATAGACTTAAAATAATACCTTTGAATCAATAAAAGAAAATGCTCACAAAATTACAAATAAATATTGACAAAACCTCAATCAAAGTGGAAATCCAGCAGACCAAACAGACAAAATTAAAAAGGGTGGATGAAACTCAAACAACACACTTGAAGACTCTCTTCATTAGTTATGCTTAGAACACTATAACTCTAAAACATAAAATATCATCTTTAAGTACTGATAGAAATTTTGCACATATTACTTCAGATTTAGGAACAAATAAATCCTTAAAACTATTTCTAAAATCAGTACTACACAGACCAGGCTGTCTTAGCATAGTTAAATAAAAAAAAATGAGTCATAAGAACACAGTATATGTTTGCAAACTTCATATGCATTTTAAGTAGCTCAGAAGTTAAAAATAAAGCTCTAAGTAATCATAAGGTAAAGAATAAATCATTACATAATCTAGTGGTTAACCAGTAAAGAAAAATTATGAACCATTAAGAATTGAATACAGAGGAAAGATTGCATTAAAAGTTTTTGGGAGGAATCTAATGAAAAGTGAGCAGTTAAGTGTACAATGAGAAATAGATGTGTTAAAAAAATAAAAATGATTCCATTTAAGCACAGACTCAGAAAACCAGCAAAAGTCCAAAATAAAATTAAAGCACAAATTAGATAAAAAGTGATTAAGATAATAAAAGTTAATGAATAAGGAAGACAATGTGCAAATTATCAACAAAAGTTGGTACATTAAAAAACTAGTAGAAAAACTTAGAAGACTAATAAATACAATAGAAGTATTAGAAGTTTTAAAAGAACATTGGTGAGCATAATTTTTGAAATAACAATTAAATATGTGACAAAATTTTTAAATTTCCAAAAGAATGACGTTTTAGAAATATATATTATCAAAATTGACACTGGATAAATAGAAAATAAAAGGGTTATGAATTGTTTAAAAAAATAATTAACCTGAAATTAGTTCCCATGAAAAAGATAAACTAACATAATTTTAGAAAGAATCCTACAAAACAGATAATCTCTATCTTATGAAATCTGTTCAAAAAGCTGAAAGGAAGAAAAGCAACTCCACTCATTTCACAAAGTTAGCATAAGCATGATTCCAAATCCAGAGAAGACTATTCATGAAACTTGAAAAAAAAAACAGATTCTGAAATTTGTATGTAAGAGTAAAGAGCTAAGAATATCTATGACAGTTTTCAAAAAAAAAGAAAGAAAGACAGAGTTTGGAGAGGCTTCCTCTGGACAGTGGGAGCTCCTGAGAGGAATGTTCCTACAGAAAAGAGCATATTGTTTAATGGAAATTGCTGGGTCAGTCACTTTGCTCTCAGTATGGAAAACAATTGTTTCTCTATGGATAGAAAAATCAAGTGAAAAATGAAGGTGAATTCCTCCACACACCATGAACCAAAGTAATTCCAAACAGCTTAAAAATATGCTGTACAAGGGATAAAACTTTTAAATTGGGGGAGAAAATTTCTGAAGCCATTCCATATCCTTAGTAAAGAGGGAATATCTCTTAAGCAGGAAACTTAAGGAAGACTAATGAATAACAATTGCATTAAAGTTTAAATCCATGCTATTAGAACCAATTCCATAAGCCTAGGCAAAAGATACATTCATTTCCTTCATCCTTAGAATAAGTAATAAGGTATTGAGTAACAATCAAGAAGAAAGTATCTAAGATGGATATTAGAAGGGAGATAGCTCAGGGTACAGCAACGGCATAACATGTGTGAGGCCATGGCTTCAATCCCCAGTGCCACACACGCACACGCACACACACGCACACACGCACATACACACATGCATGCATGAAGAGGGAGAAGAAAAGAAAAAGAAAAATACTAATCACCCAACAGAAAAATGAGCAAAGAATCTGAACATCCACATATTTGAAAAGACTAATGTGAATGAATGTGAATATATACTTACCTCCTTGGCTTTAATCAGAGAAACTGAAATATAAAATAATGCAAAATTTCACAAACAAAATATTGACTGAAAATTTTAAGATATTAAGATTTTGCAAGCTTTTCTTGAGGACTTAGTATACCACTACAGGCAAACCTATAAATTTGAAAAATAATTTGGCAAAATTGTATAAAGTGAAACATATATAAGCATTAGGTCTAATAATCTGACTAGTAAGCATGTTTTGTAGATATAAATCTAACTATATGTATAAAATGGTTTAAACAACGATGTTCATTTTATAATAGGGAAAATTAAAACAAGTTAAAAAGTAGAAGTAGGATTATAATACCGGTAAATGGCAGTATATTTCTAATATGGATTTAAATGGATTAAGCTTTAAAAACATAAACTAAAACATTTACAGAATGACTCATGTTGCATGATTCCACCCTAAGCACACTGAGATACACAGACAATACTTTGTATTTTCATAGATGAGTGCCTATGTAATAAAAGAGTGAACATCTTTAGGAAGGAATCACTCAGACCAAGGGGTTGTAAGTGTACGCAGGGGGTGGCAGCATCTGCAAGGACTGCAAAGCGGCCTTCAGTGTTTCTCTACAACTTTATGAAAGGTTGAGCTCTAAAAGACCAAAATAGCAAAATGGTTAAAATATGATCAGTAGGTACATGGATATGCATCGAATTAACCTATATCATTTTTCTATGTTTCTTTACACTTCCTAATTCAAATAAAACTTTCCAATATTGCTCTAAGAAGAGAGCGGGGAACTAAATCACCTCCATCTCCGTACAGTTCCCTAAGTATACACTTACCAAACTAAGGTACTCAGGATTCTGGGAATACACAGATGTGTTATGGGAACTAAATAAAGTTGCATATTCTTTTTTTTTTTTTTTTTTTGCGGTACTGGGGATAGAACTCAGGACCCTGCACTTGCTAGGCAGGCGCTTATTCCACTGAGCTATATCCCCAGCCCAAGTTGCATATTCATAATGCACATCTCCCAAATGCCAGTTCTGTAGAGAGATCAGAGATGCACATATGACAAATACAGAGTCTTCATGGTTTGAGTTGTATTTCATTAACTGCAAACTTCACCTCCTCTTTCACTCCTTAACTAGCACCTATAGCTACAAATACTGTAGTAGAAATATTACTGCAAGAAGAAATCACAGACCCCATAAATCCTCTTAAACATAAGAATGTTGTTATGGTTTGTGTTGCGATGTCCCCCCAAAACCCTCATGCAGTCAGTCTGGGGTGGGCTTCTAGATTTTTGATTAATCCATAGTCCAATGCTGTGATTAAGGGCATGAGGGCTATGACAGTTTGCATACAATGTAAGGGAAGATAAGAGGCTTCTTGCTGCAGTTCCTCCCTTTGGCTCTTGCTGCTTTTGCTGTTTTCCACCACTGTGAACTGTTGCCTTCTGCTACGTGCCACTCTGTCTTGGAGCCAGCTGAATATGGACTGAAACCTCCACTAACAGTGAACTAAGTAAACCTTTCCTTCTTTAATTCTGGGTGTCAGGTATTTTGTCTCAGTAGCAAGAGAAAAGTAACCAACGCAAATGTATACTTGAATGAAGGTATACTTAAAACGAGCAGGACAAAGGAGGCCAAGGAAACAAAACTCTGGATTTTCTCAACAGCTAAACTCCTCTAACATCAAAGAAGACAGCGGTTTCATCTTTACATGTGTGGAAAGCAGGGTCCTCATACACCCAAAAGAGTTTCTTGAGGACACTGTGTGGCTGGTAATGTGCTCACTCTCCACTGAGGGACACCGTGTGAGAAACCTTACAAAACTATAGAGCCACTGCTAAAAGCCTTCATGGTATTTTACAATGGCATTCCATGAAGAACCTGAGATGAAAATTCTTTTCGGTCTCATTTCAAAATTCTGTTTTTTCTAAGTCTGATTTTCACGAAATGAGTTGTGGAACAAATTAACTCTTCACTTCTAAATTAGACCCACCTATGGCCCACTGCGTGTGGGTAGCATTACCAGGTGCCCCTCCCCTTTACCTTCTTTTTTTTCTTACACCATTTACGGTTTATCTTCATGTTTGATCTTTTGGTTGCCTTTCCACACAGGCCCACTTTGACATTTAGCAATTTTGTTGAATTTTATGAAGCTTTATGAACTGCCTTAGATCTTGAAGAAGTAATACTAAACAGGGGAAAGACAGCCTATGTGATAGTAACATATTTTGAGATGTATTTTGGCTTCTTTAATTAACTCTTTGAGGATTTTGTTAAATTCTTCAATTTCTGCTCTAAAACTAAATGTCTCATCCTTTAATATAATCTCAATTTGCTTTTACTCTCATGGTAACATTTTTCTTTGGGCGAAAGAACAATGTAAAAGGCACAGATTTTGGAGCCAAAAGTCAAGAAAAAGTCAGGAACCACAAATGAGTTCATTACATAACTTTGACCAAGTCCTTGGGATTTTTATAAAGCATACTTTTGTGTCTGCAAACTGTGCCCAAGGGGATAATTTTAGCACTGTTAGGCAGTGTGTTTGGATATATATTTTAAGTTACGAAGTTGCCTAAAAATGTAAATTACAAGAAGAAAGTATCCTAGTTTGGACATAAAATCCTCAATTTAAGTCCAGCTTTCATTATTTACTAGAAGCAAGTCCTTAGCTAAGTCTCTTAATCTCCAACAGCTCAAAAAAGTGGCAATAACAAGAAACACCTATGATAATCAGTGGTTACCGTGAACAAAATGATCTTGTAAAATATAAAACACTAGAAATAAGCCACTATTTTCATAAACTAATCCTCATGGTGTACATGATAATAATTTGATATTGCCAGAGTCTAAGACATTGCCTAAGTACAAGTGAAGTTAAAACTGGTGTGGTGGTGCACAACTGTAATCCCAGCACTCAGGAAGTTGAGGCAGGAGGATTGCGTGAGTTTGAGGCCAGCCCAGGTTACACAGTGAATTCAATGCTAGTCCGAACTACATAGAGACACCTTGTCTCAAAAACCAAAAAAGAAGAAATGGTTAGTAACTAAGGCAAATAGAATTACTTTTAGAATATAAGGCATTTTAGAGGGCTAAATTTTAATACATATATTTTTGAAATAATTTAATGAAAAGATAATTAAAATTAACTACGAGTTATATTTACAAAGATCTTTCTGTTATTTTTCCACCGAATTGATCACTATTCTAAATTTCCAAATAACTTCAATCTGTATCATTTGCAGAATTCTAGAATGAAAAAAGTGAATCTTAACATTCACATAGGAAGTATAAGTAAACTCTGTGTTAGAAATGATATTTTTAAAAGTATCTCCCTGTGCATATTTCCTTTCAGTAAACCATTTTATTTTCCTACATATCATCTAAAATTATTCATGTACTCATGTTACAATACATGTATGCACGCATGCTGAATTTGTGTATGTGCATGCATCTTCCTTAGTATATGTCAGGTACTCTTCTAGTACTAGGGATACAGTACCCAATAAAGAAAATCCTGCTTTTATAGGGCTTATATGTTTTGTAATAAAAATATGTAGATAAGAATATATTCCTGTGAATGATACCACGAGGAAATAGCAGGACAAATGGACTCTCTTACCACTTTCAAGGAACAAGAGAGAAATTCATGAAGCTGAAGCAGAACAAAGAGGAAAGCAATTTGGAGATGAAGTCTGGAGGTATGGGGGATAAATTCACATGGCACTCAGTAGATTGCAAGGCTTTGGGAATTGCATCTTGAGTCAGATGTAATGGGAAGAAATGGATGAATTCAAAGGGGGATACATGGCTTAGGCTGAGTTCTTTCTGTGCAGGAAGTGACAGCAAGGAAGCTGAGTGTGAGGAGAAAGTCAGAGTAGAGTGCACAGTAGCCAAACAGAGGTGGGGCTGGAGACTCTAAATATCTCTTGGGAATGGAGCCTAGAAGGGTCCTCTTTCTCCAAAGACCCTGAGAAGTTGCTCAAGGAACAGTCTTGCAGGCAGAGATGTGAGGAGAGGAGAAGAAATTGGGCAGTCTTGTTATAAGGAGGAGGCCAGAGACATGAGCCTGAGACGGTGCTCAGAGTTAGCCAGGACAGGGAAGTTCATGTACACCTCGGTTAGGGGCCCCACAGGTGCCAACCAATAACGTGCAGAGGATAAGAAGTTTTAGAGAGCTTTCAGTGTTCTTCTTGCAAATAGCCAGTCAGTACCAATGAGCTTCAGTAATGGCGGTCTTCATAACAAGACGACAGATGAGACAAGTCACACGCCCTTCACTGCCACCAACCTACCCAGGTGTTCCCTGGGGTAGAAGAGGAAATCAAAGGACTAACAATTTTTCTAAAACAGATTGTCTCAAATATGAAGAACCTAGAAGACCACTAACAGTCAAGTTTGCATCCCACCACCCCTCCTTCCAGATGATTCAGTGGTGAGGGGGTCATGGGAAAGACTCAATCACAGACATACACTGAGCACTTCACTGGCCATTTATACATGTGACCTTGCTCTGCATTCACAATAGGGAAACCTGAATTTCGTATATCATTTATCTATATTCTGCACTGGACGTTCCACTGAATCTTCCAAAGTTGAATGAACGGTTATATAACCAATTAGATACAGTGTAAAAATTGAAGATGAGTGTGACCAATTTGACTTGATAATACAATCAAACTTAGCTTTTTAAAACTCAAGTGGCACATCCCCCATCCCTAAACCACTTGCTAGTTGATGCTGATTATCTGTTAAAGTGTCCTATGATCTCCTCTCACCCTAATTTACTGAATGGGTCTCCAAAGAAGAGAAGATTCACTGGTACTGTAACAACTTCTTTAAATATCACACTAACGGATTGAACTACTTCCAAGATGTACTATTTATGCAAAAGTAGAAACAAAACAGTAGATCTAGCATGCACTTTTCATTTCCTCTCTCTCCACTTAAGAACAAGGCACATATTGCTATTTTGAAAGTAATATTTCCTTGGGTAAAATAAAAAATAATCCAAACAGGGTCCTTCTCATGCTATTATTCTGAAACTTTCATTGCCACTTTTGCATGCACTTTTCCTTCCACTTTCTTCCTTGCAATCTTGGTAACTATGATCACACTGGGATTCTCCCATGTTAAGCAGATAAGCACAAGTGAATTGCTAGATTAGCTGGAAGGCAGCAGGCACGAGAAGAAAAAAGAAGTGGTGGTCACAATTGCAGGACATGCTTTTCAATAGTGGTTCAGATATTTCAGAAAAGCTTACTCGTCTCCTTTTATATCTGCTAGTATGACCACCATATTCTTCCTTTTCAGATTGCCTTTGGGGTTATCTGCCATGTGAATATCATTACAAAAATCAGCTCTGCTCAGGAACCTGTCAAATAATGTAACCCATGTCCTCATTTTAACTCGAAATGCTTCTTCTCAGCCTGCACTCCAGGCACTGGGCATATATCACGTGAGCTGGTACCTCTTTGCACGGATTTGTACCTATTATGAATACTTACGTGAGATGAACCCCACAGGAAGTCTCCAGTCAGTGGTCATGCTGTGACACCTAAACACATACTAATTCCCTTGTGGGAAGTCAAAGAGAGTGGGCGTGGAAGGTATCATCTGTCTAGTTTATGACTTTGTGAATACTATTCACTTAACATGATACAAGTTTTTAAAAATGAATTATGCTATTAGATTTAAATAAAAGGTAAAGCATAGGAAACGAAGATAGATCATTTGCAAAAAGGAAGGTGGATAAGACACAGAGGGACTAGAAGAAGGAAGGAAAGAACGAATGAACGAACAAATGAAGGAACGAAGGAAGGAGACAAAAAGGTCTGCAGTGTGTTGTGTTCCCATCCCAATGCCCAGGAGGAATGTGATCATTAAGTACTGCAAACATGGGCAGTTTCAATAAGTCAGTGGCACGTGTGTTTTTAATAATATGTGCTTTAACTTTGGATGCCCCCCCCCAAATTTAACAGCTTAACTTTCTGATGCCTAAGTGTGTGCTTTTATACATGAATAATACAGTTTGATCAGATTGTCTAAAGCTCTTATTATTTTAAAGTGGCATAAATAATGTAAAGGAAACCTAATTTCATGTTAGACACCTTCTGTGGCTGTTCTCACAGCTCAAGCTTTTTCCTTTTTTTTTTTAATTAAGGTGATTCCAGCAGTCATTTCTGCCTTCCATGGCATCTTTCTGCAAATGCTACCCACTTTACTGCTATACCGAGGTTCATTTGTGTCATTCAAATCTTTGCTCTTTAAATATCCACTTATAAATTTATGATGGCAATGCATTCATATCTTTACATTTAATCTGAAACTTCGATAACAAGCAGGAGATGGAATAAATGAGTAGCAGACACACTTGACAAAATTAAAATGCTCTCCCTGTCAGGGCCCATGTGAACTATTAGAATGACAGAAGAGCATTTTAATTTTGTCCAATCCTTCCTTCCACTCTTCTCTCCATTCCTCCTTCTCAGCCTCGCCATGGAAGCTTCGATAAAAGATCTGGGCTTTGAGTGTCCAACATCCTCACAAAACTGTTCGAGGATGTTTTAAAATCATGGATTTTGAATGACACAGATGAACTTCACTGCTTTCATGGCTGCAGTGGGAATTTATCATTTTGTTAATTAAGAAGTGTTTTCCAATAGTCACTCCAGAAATTGCCTCTGGAATATCATTAATTAACAATCCCACTTCCATCACAGGAGGGAGGTGGAAGCCTGAGCAAACTGACAAAGGGAGTCACTATTAAAGTACACACACATACAAATTTGCAAAGCACCAAATTTGGAAGGGGAAGGGGAATTATTTAAAGTAAGGACTATAGGGTCAATAGTGTTAACAAAAAAAATCCAGGATGCCCCATTAAAAGTATCTGGGTTCCCACACCTTATGCTAATGCTTAAACAAAGTCAACAGTTGAGACATTCTTTATTTGAACTAAATATTTTACCATATTATTTGGAATTTGAGAGGGGTGTGTGTGTGCTTTCCACGATGACTCCGTTCTAGGGAAGACAAAAACAAGTCTTTCCCCCCAATTTTCTTATTTGTTGAGTATCCAGGTAACAAACTACTTAAAATCAACCAAACAAAACTTGATAATTGTCCCCTATCCCCATCTGAGCCACAGAAGAATGTAACCATGGCAACCTGTCATTTAGAGCAGGCCGTCTTATATACCTTTCAGAATTTAAGTATGTAAGAATCTATCCATTCCTAAGTAGAATTATCGTGCTGGGAACATTTTATTCTTTATTGCAAAGGAAGTACAGAAGCCAAGTTCTTAGACTGTCCTCAACAAGGTGTTCGGGTGAAAAAGAGGCTGAGATGCAGATATGAACACTGATCTAAAGATTTTCTTTTTCCTGTCAAGAAATAAACAAAAATGGACTTTATTAAAGGGAAATCACTAAAACCACAGTGACTGTAGCAGACAGCCTTCCTGAAACTTAAGTTTACAAAGTAAGAATCTCTCATGGTCAGAAAACACCCACTTCCTGACACAAAGCCTCCTACATTTTAAGGAGTTTGTTTTTCATTTAACACACACCTGAAAATACTATGCATCTCAAACATCTGTGGATGTTGTTGCTGCTATTTCATAATCACAACCTACAACAGGACCACACCTCTCTGGATTTCATAGTATATAGGAATGATACGTGTGTGACAAGACTTAAACTGGCTAAACACGATTCTTAACCTTCAGCTCTCCCAAGTAGATAAGAGTTTGAAAGTGGTTCCTTCTGGAATGCCCAAGTCTCTTTCCTTTAACCACTAGATTACCAGTAGTAACCATTAAATTCTGTGATCAGTTTTAATTCTAGTGACAAAATCACCAGTCATCTTCTCTGTCACCACTAGAATAATTTTAGAGAGTAAGAACATAAAGCGCAATCCAGTAAGTGGATATCCGGCATTGTGAGGCCAGCAGGAAAGAAGTCAGTTTTGTCAGATTTGTTAGAGCCAGTGTGTTCTCTTTGTAGTCACTACATCAAGGGGCCGCAATGCCTATCTGAAGAAATATCAAGAGTGGATTTAGTCCTTGATGTTTCCCATGCTGTCATTTGTATTTCTACATCACTGCTATGGGGGAATCTCTATGAACTACACCTAACACTTTTATCCGTGTATGATATTACAATATTGAAACCTCTGTGATAATTCTGTGATTCCCAGTCAAGCCAGCAAATACACACTGAGCACCTATGGTGTGAAATGTTTCCCACAAAGAGTGGTGATCATGCCAAAACACAGTAGCTGATTTACAAGGGTGCTAATGTCTCTTCAGGGATCCTCCCTTACAGTGTCCCCTCCTAAACATCTGGCAGAGGTGCTAGGAATTTGTGACTTAATATTTTAAAACTTTGTGAGCTTTTGACTCTTTAATTGGACATCGTATCATCCTACACTGTACCCTGGTGAAAGCGTCCTAACATGTGATGCATTTTTTGGCATGGAACTGCAAAAACAGGGAAGAACCATCTCCCAGTGGTTGGGAGACTTATAAGAGAGAAACGCCAGCCGCGAGAGCTGTAGATGTAGCTATGAAACCAGTCATGACTTAAACAGGTCTGTTTTACCACACTGAGCTTTTACAGTTTTTTTTTTTTCATGTATTTTTAACAGGTGATTGTTTTAGGTGTGAAAATGCTTAGAATCAACTTTAAGAAGCCATTTTGGAAATTCTTTATTTTTTAGCACATGTATAAACCTAAAGTAGAATAGTATGCATGGAATAATATATCATTTGTATAACACAGTCACTTAAAATCCTAACAACTACCATATGTTGATCAATGTATTTTGTCTTGAGAAGTATGTTAAAAATGTTAGGAACATAAAATGTTCACAACAAACCTATGAAATAGGTACTATATCATGATTATCTCTATTTTATAGAGGAATCTGGGGACTGGTAAGAGTAACTCTGCAAAAATTATGCCATTTAAAAATCTCATTAGAAGGGGATGAAGGATGGTAGGGGAGTGGGATCAAGCTTTATCATGTACAGGCACAATTTCCCCATGATGGAGGTGATCATTATATATACCTAAAATGCACCAAGAAACTTAAACCATGATAAAAGGAAAAAGCCTCATTTAAAAGATGACTGTTTAGTTATACTAAAGATAAGAATGTTACAGATACTGATTTAAGATTATAAATTCCTAGGACCACTCATGAAAGAAGTAATTTGGAAACATGAATTTTTCAACTACAGTTTTCACATCTTTGAAACAATAATCCTATTTTGAGATTAGAATAGGGAAATCGTCTGAAATTATATGAAGAATTATGTTCAAAAGTCCTCTCCTCAGGATCAAGTATATAGAATGAGCAAAATAAATATTTAAAATTAAAGATACATAATTACATTGGAATGATATATATGTGTGTGTGTATGTGTGTGTGTGTTAAAATCACTTAAGCTACTAACATTTTGCCTACATTTTATATGATATAAAAAATTAAACACATAAGGTTCATTTCTTAAAGGAGGCATGAAAATACATCAAAACGAGCTTTTTGACATGGCTGTGGGATGGGACAGTTCCATCTGTCGCTGAAAATATGAACCCAAAACTGCATAATAAGGCATATCTGAAAACTCACTCTAATGATTAAATCATTAAAATAATGATGAACATTGGTGATTCCCCTCCATGAAAAGACTCCTAGGACTAATAAATTCATCAAAGTAGCAGAATACAAATTAACACACAAAAATCAGTAGCATTCTTGCACACCAACAATGAACCCACTGAGAAACAAATTAGGCAAACAATCTCAGGCACCACAGCTTGAAAAAAACTAAATACTTAGGAATTAACTTAAGCAAGGAAGGGAAAGACCTCTATAATGAACAGTACAGAATTCTGGAGAAAAAAAGAAATCAAAAAAGATACCAGAAAATGGCAAAATGTCTTTTTTTCCTGAATAGGTAGAACAAATATTCTCAAAATGGCCATACTACTAAAATTTACATAGAGATTAAATGTAATCTCAATCAAAATACAAGCAGCATTCTTCATAGGACTAGGGGAAAAAATCCTAAAATTTATAGGGAAACAAAAAGAACCCTAGATTTGCAAAAAGTAATCTTTAGCAACAAGAAGCAGAAGGTGTCACAATCCCAGAGTTCATGTTGTATTAGAAAACAACAAAGACAATAACACAAAAACACTACATGACGTTGGCACAAAAGCAGACATGTGAATCAGCGGAATGGAGTAGAGGATGCAGAAGCCAATTTAGGCGCACTTAGCCACGTGGTCTTTGATAGAGGCCAAAAACCCGCGCTGCAGTAAAGTTTGCCTCTAAAAAATGATGCTGGGAAAACTGGTTATGCACATCCAGAAGAGTGAATCTAGATCCATATCTCTCATATTATACTAAAATAAAATCAAGATGGATCAGAGACCTAGGTATTAAAACAGAAACAATCTGTTAAAATATAAAATAGACAAAACTCTTGAAGCCAGAGACATAGGCAAAGACTTTCTGAACAGAACCCAACTACACAAGAAACAACACAAAGAATCAACAAATGGGATTATATTAAATTTAAAATCTACTACCCAGCAAAGGAAACAACAAACACAGAATAAAAGGATGTTCTATGAGATGGAGAACCTATTTGCTGGCTACTGTTTGGATAGAGGACTCATTTCTAAAATTTCTAAAGAAGTCAAAACAGTAACCTCTCCCCAAATGACCCAGTGGAAAAAAGGGGCAATTGAAATGAATAGCTACTTCTCAGACATAGAAGTACGAATGGCCAACACTGAGCCATCAGAGAATGCAAATCAAAAGCACACGGAGAGCCCACACAACTCTGGAAAGAACGGCCATCTTCAAGAACTCAAGAAAGAACAAGTGCTGGTGAAGTAGTAGGGGAAAAGGAAGCATTCTACATTGTTGGTGGGAGTGTACATTTGTATGAGTACAATGCAAATCAGTGTGCAGATTCCTCAAGAAACAAAACAGAAACTCTATTTGACACAGCTATAACCCTCTGGATATCTTGCCAAAAGAATTAAAGATGCGTTACATGCATACCCATGTTTACAGCAGCATAGCTGCTAATAGCAAAATTTTACAGTCAGCCAATATGTCCATCAATGGGTAGATAAAGTAAACATGCTGTACAGTATATATACAATGGAATGATGCGCAACCACAAAGAAGGGTAATTCTGAGTCATTCGTAGAAAAATAGATGTGCCTAGAAGCCCATTAAGGCTAAGTGAAATAAATCAGACAAAGACTGTTAAATGTGGTATAATTTCTCTTATGTGAGAAATCCAAAGTATAAGTAATAGAAAGAGCAAAACAGAAGATTATAGGAAACAAAAAGTAGATCTTTTACAGGTGGAAAGGGATTCTAGGGATAGAAGGAGAGTGGAGGGAGAGGGGAAGGGTGCTAGAAAGGCTTACGGTGTGCTATGTGTACGGGTACCAACTCCCTGCCATGAATGTATTCATTAGGTGGCAGGAGCGTATGAAAAGTGATGATAAACCCCATATCATTACATAATACTCTCACATGCTATTTTTCAATTTCTTAGTTTCTCTGATTTGCCCAATCTTCTATTTCAAATTTGCATTATATTTGTACTAAAAAGATCTCAAAGTAAAGAATCACTAAAACCTGAAGGCATTCAAGAAGGAGCCCGCAGGATGGGTGACTTTAACCAGATCTTGACAATGATGAGATCTGTGTGGGGAGACAGCAAGGGATGACCTAAAAACCATGGCTAGAATGAGTAGAACCTGGAATAGGGAACATGCAGGCTGCAAGCAAGCAAATGTCCTAATTTGGTGGAATTCATGAAAAACAGAAAATAAATTGCAACCACTTGCACAGAACCAGATGATCATAACAGACTTTTGAGTCAGGGTTGTTTCATAGCAGTAACAGAGGGTGGGTATGGGCTTTTGAGACAAGCCTAACCTGTAGAACAGTCCCCATCATCCCTCTCCACAGGTTATTTCAGTCTCTCATCCCTCTCCCTGGGTGGAGAGGTAAGAGAGAGATGAGCCAGCAGCTGCCAAGGAGTGGAAGAACGAGCACTCAGATGTAGTCCTCGGAGCTCCTAGGGGTTAGTTTGAAACTCGCTTATTCACAATAGTCTTGGCAAGTAACATACAAGTCACAGAGTAAACTTACAGGAAGAATCTACATCCACAAGATTTAATTAAAATGAGTGCCTGAGGTGAAAATCATGGAAGAAATGTAGCCATTCTGGAGACACTGTGTGCTAGGGACTTGAGTGGTAGTATTTTTTGTAAAGGAGAACAGCACACTTATTTAGAAAGAAAATGACTCACATTTTATTTCACATATTTAGTTTGAAGAGAGAGTCTACCAAGGGAGTAAGTCCCAAGAGCAGTTGAGATATTGAACTCTGAAGCTGGAGTAAATGAAACAAAGTTTTCCTTATGACTCAAACAAAGCTCTGAGCCAGAGGAGGGAAGTAAAAAGCAATCCACTTTGCCTGGTGCCATCAGAGTTTGCTAGCAGTTACTCATTTTAAGTGTCACTTTGCAAACAGACTTAAACCAACCTTTTGGAACCCAATCAATGTATAAATATAAATTTTGTAAAGGGAAGGCCCATCATCTACAAGGAAGTGAAAGTCAAAACCATGAGTCAGAGTTGATCTTGGGAAAGCATACAGAAAGGAAAGTGAAATGGCCAAGAATGAAACTCTGGGAACGCTCATAGATAAGACAAAAAAGAAGGAAGACTTTAATTCTACAACAAACTCCCTGCAACTATTCAGAATTCAGAAATATGAGGCCAAATTAGCTCTTCAGTTCAGACCTAAGAAACCCACACTGGAATGTTAGAAAAAAAAGGCCAGAGAAAAACAAAAATTTTTAATCCACTTTCAGAGTGGATACTGTTTTCTGTTAAAAAAGAAAACTACCATTAAAGTCAACTGCTCTATGACTATATGTCACAAAAAATTTATTCCTGAAACAAAAGTTCTCTGAGGAAAGCAAGAAGCAGACATATTCAGCTTCACACTCAATTACAAAGACAAGAAGACTAAAGAATATATTTACCTGGGAAGTAGCCCAGTTAGCTGAAATAACCTGTAATTGAAGTTGAATCTGTTACATTTGCTTCCTCAAAACACACATGCCAATTGAAGAACATTAAAAACAATAACCTTTCCCATTTTTAAATATATATAATATGTAATATATGTATGTGAATATTATATATACTTCTGTCCTCAGCAGTTAGTATAATGACCTGCTCTGTCGATTCCTCCTCTCTCCATGATCTCAGGAAAAAATATCTGATGAACTGTTTCTCAGAGTCTCTCATTTATGAGTTTCCAAGTACAATTTCGCTTTCACTCAAATTAGAGCAAGTACGTTCTTTCTCTCCACGGCCAGATCCCAAGAGCTTAGTTAAACTGAAGCTGAAGAGGGGTTCTAAGTCTCAAGAGCACTTGTTGGAACCATGGGTGTGCCATGTCACCAGGGTTACAGTGAAACACAGCAACCACTCATGGTAAAAGACAGTGGGTGTGAACACAACCAAAGTTTTAAACCTGCTTGGATATAGAGATCCAAACATCAGGCTAAGTTTTCCTAAATTTAACAATTACCCACATTTATTTGTATTTTTTCTGATACTATTTTTAAGAAATAAAGCAACGCAGAAAAGCTTGAAGTTCGCTCATCTCTACGGTCACACTCATTTCACTGCCCACCCCAAGGCAAACTCTATAGATGGATTTCATACTTCAGGAAACGTAAGTAAATACTGGGCAGCACCAGTAACCACAGATGTGGAACCTAAAATCATGCGGTACTTTAAACACCAGACTGCCCCAAACTTATAAATCCTGGCAGTGTCAAGCTCTGATGAGGTGGTAGCAGCATCCTTTGATCTATCTGATGACAATATAAACTTGAAATTATCATTTTGGGGAGAAATCTACCTGCATCTTACACATACAGCACGTGATTGCCATTGTGACAGGGCAGTTCCACCACTAGGTTGAGAACATAAACTGTTCCTTCTGAAGAATTACCCTCCTCAGGCAAAAATTTGCACATATATGAACAGAGAGATATTGCACATAGATGCAACCTTTAAAATAGGAGATCAAAAAATCTTAATACTTATGAACAGTGAGATCAATTATGGTATATATTTATTTTCAACTTAAAACATAAAAGAACATACTTTATGCCTGTATAGAGTAATGCCAAAATATATTTTTAAGAGGAACAAATTTTTTATATGACATATACAATATGTTAACGATAGAACACATACTCAACCCGAGCAGGAAATTGTTTAACTGACATTTTCAGTGCTTAGCATTGTTCTGGCAAGTGATGGTAATGAGTCAACAAATATCTATTAAATGACTAAATAGCTGATTTGTTTATTGGCTGATTTATTTATTGGTTTATTAATGGCTCATTTATAAATGAATGAATCTGTTTTAATGTTTAGAATTTAATTCATAGTATCTGATATGTGCTATATATGTATATACATATATATGTTAACAAACATCATTTTTTTTGGTACCGGGTATCAAACTCAGAACCTTGCACCTGCCAGACAGGCGCTTATGCCGCTGAGCTATCCCCAGCCCATAAATATCATTTTTAAAATCGGAGTCAAACCATGTTACTGTCAAACAATCAATGTCATGTGACACTGCACGCAGTGTATAATTGCCAGCGCAGATGCTTTAACTCTCTTCTTTTGCTAGAACTTTATTTTGTTAAGTTATTTTCAGCTCAGTAATTATAAAACTAACTCTTTTGCTCTGTACCTTCCAAATTAAGCTTTGGAATTAGGATATCTCAATATGACCTTTGCTATTGATAGTCGGCAGGTTTCTTAATTCTTTAGTACGACCATCTCCTCACTGGTGAAATAAGAATAACAACAGTACCTACTTTATAATAGTATGGTGACGATGAAATTTAATTGTATATGTATATATATAATATATATATACAGTATATATATCTTACAATGCAAAGTAAACCACAAAGTAAGCAGTAACTATTAGAAGTCATTACTGTAATTGTTATTACTGCATTACTCTTTCTCTGACCTTTAAAATCATTGTCTTTTTTCTAAATGTTTTGTACGTGAATCATCATGCGTGTTCCCACAGGAATTAACAAATGAAGTGTCCTCACATTTGCTAGTTTTTTGAGGATAGACCACATCTTTAAATACTGTCTCAATATAAAAACACTTCTAAATGAGCTCTGCAGTAAAATGTTTCAGTGCTGACATGCCTCAATTTGTGAAGCTGAACTATGAAGGAGAAAAGAGGGCTATTTTGAGGCACTGGCTCCCATTTTAACAGTCTTTTGATTGTATTTTAAACTGTGAAGCTGCATTAGGTGTGTGTGTGTGTGTGTGTGTGTGTGTGTGTGTGTGTGTGTGTGTGTGAACACACACTGCAATTACCCATCTTAAACTTAGAGATTAAGTTGAATTGTTTATGTAGAAGTTTAAAATTTAAAATTATCTTCTCCCCTGATAACAATGAACTTCAGTTTAAGACTCTACCTTTATTACATCTTTAAAAAACCAGTGACCCTTAGTGGTAATTCTTACCAAATTTTCTGAACTCTAGGATGTCACCTAAATGGCATCTTCCTCACTAATACTCTATAATTTTATCTTTCTTTCTGTTTCTCAGAGATAATGACTTAAAAATTCGAATGTGCAGGTAAACTAAGCTGCTCAGGTTTCATATTTTAGCATTTATTATAAGATTAAATTTTAATTCCTATATTGCTTGGATAAAAGGATGCAATCAATGGTAGACATTTACCCACCAAATAGTTAACTTTCCTTTAAGTAGAGTTTTTATTCCGGGGATGTGCAATTGTGAGAAAATGATAGTGAGTACCCAAAACAAGTACCAGCTTACAATACCCTATTTTAGATGAACATGGTGGTTTTACTGTTTCATGTGGAACTACTTTTCTAACTATGCTGTTGGTGACTGTAACTACAATAAGGGACATAAATGGAAAGAAAGACAGAAAGAAAAGAGAGAGAGAGAGAGAGAGACAGAGACAGAGACAGAGACAGAGACAGAGAACAAGAAGAGAAAGAGGAGAAAGGGAGAGAAAGAAAGAAGAGGGAAAATAATCTCAAAAACTCCCAAAAAACAGAGCAAAAAAGTTTAATTTGTAGCTGAAATTCAATATTCCATGACTATTTCACAATTTTGCTTTTCTTTTGAGCACATTTCTTTTTCATAGTAAAACCAATACCAATAATTAATAAGTATGTTTGTTGAAAATAAAGCAGATAAATATTAGGGATTTTAATCTTCAGAAAGTAAACACTGCTTTGCCACTAAACTTTATCCTTGGAGACTTTTTTTATCTTTTAGGTTTTGATAGAAATAAAAGCTCATTAACAGAATATTTTTTACTCAAACCATTACAACTTCATTTTTAATCACAGCTCATTAAAACAATTATAATCAAATATTTCATTTCTTTTTCCCTTGTGAAAAATAACTGAAAAGGTTATGTTTGTTTTTCTTTGTATAAATCACTGGGCTGATATAAACAGGCTGCATAGATCCGTGTGCTGTTTCTCATTTAAGTTTCAATGTGTCTCTGATGCTAAGTCGAGTTATTTCATATTTATTTTAACATTATTTCAATAGAATTTCAAAACTTGGCATTATAAGCATAGCAAAATTAACAAGACATTTAATTTCATCCTCTCAAAATTCAAATATTGGCAGGTGATTGCTTAATGGAATTCAGCTACATTCCCATGCAGGTGTATTCTATTTTGGATCTCTCCAAAGTTGAGAAAGAATATGTTCCTGATGGTTAGTTTGTCTTCTTTTATGCTCTGCAGTGTAATATAACACACCATGTCACAGCAGCAACTCTGGACAACAGGAATAAACAATCACTATGGCTACAAATGACTCAGCTAGCCCACAACTGAGTACAGCCATATATGGCCTATCGTAGAAGCCACAGAAAATTAACGGAATGTCCTGGCTTCTCCTTGCATCTTTTTGGTGGTTTCATTCTTTGTATACTATAAAAACACATCAATTAAGTATGATTCCATATCAAAAATTGTATCCATATTTACTCACCCAGATGTCTAGATACCTGAAAAGATATGTGGCCAGTAGAAAGAGATTTTAAAAAGAAGCTTGGCATCTAACTGCTAGATTGTTCATGTGACCCTCTAGTTACAGGCCACATTTACAGAATCATCTCACCTTTGCTAACCATTCCAACAACATTCATAACTGGTATTTTTGTCAGCAATAATTAATACCAAAGCATAATTATTGATGCAGGTTGACAAAACTTTAGATGTACACACTACAAAATGTTTGTACCACCACCTAGGTAGCATAGGCAAATATTGTCTGTATTTAGATTGAATTATGTATTTTTTCACAAATATTTATAAAATAACTATTCTAAAGAGACTACAAATCAATATATCATGAAGAAGTGTTATACAAGCTGAGTACATGGGTGCATCCTGGTAATTCGAGCTATTTTGGAAGCCAGTTCAGGAGTGCAAGCTTGAGGCCAGCCTGGAAAATTTAGTAAGATCCATTCTCTAAAGGGCCGAAGGTGCAGCTCAGTGGCAGCATGCACTGGGTTCTATCAACAGTACTGAGAGGAGGAGAGTGGAGGGAGAGGAGAAGGAGAAGGAGACAAATAGAGTTTAAACTAAAATTCTCTAATAATATTGCATGCACAATTTTACTTCTCCTTTTTTCATGAATTCTTTCCAGTGAATTAACATATCTATTTCGTATACCAAGAACCATCAGGAAAAGTACGATTTTGATAACACATAGACCAAAACATAGAGTTATCTGGCATCTTTTTAAAAAGTATAAAAGTTTAAAAATCAGTCCAACTGATCGTGTATGCAAAGTGAAAGAATATAGGGCTGGTAAAATGAATTCCTTAAAATTTAGGTTAACAGTATATACTGGGTCTTCCTTCTTTATAAAGTACCATAATTTTGACAGACAAGAACTAAAGCGAGTTGACTGGATTAAGTGGGTTTCTTCCTATCACATATATGTTTAAACTGGTTAATAAAAATTGCTGAGTGATTTCTTGTAATATAACTTCAAATGTGTGTGTTCGAGCATGTATGTGTGCATGCGCACATGTGTATAGACCCAGAGGTTTAATCCAGAGTTTCACAGGTTCCAGGCAACCGGTCTAGGCCCCTAATCCTCATATTCTTGACATCAACATTTGAAAGTTGCAGAGGAAACTCTGTTTTGTGCACCCAATCCTACGTATGTCTGACAGGGAACAGAAAGGATTCCATCAGTTTTTCTAAGTGTAAATGAGCACAGTTGACAGGGTAAGATAGTAGAGTTTAGTTTTCCACAATCAATTTGTCTGTCACATACCAGTGTATACTAGTGAAGTCATTCAGTTAATCAATAAATCCAGAGACTCATTACAAAGATTACCATTCATACTGGTTGCAAATATGACAGATTAATCTTTTCCCTAATCTTTTGCCCTAATGTTTTCTATGATCAGGCTACATGTCACTTGTCATTGATTATAGAATAAATGCCTATTTAACAGTTCAACAAGGAAAATTAGGAACTGGGCAGTGACGTTCAGTGGTAGAACACTTGCCTAGTATGCACGAGGGCCTAGGTTTGATTCTTAGTGCAAGAAATAAGCAGATATATAAATAAATATGTCTAAATTCATCTTGATGATATAGATTAATGTTCACTGAAAATGTCACCTAAATCTTGATCGGTGCATTCTGTTCACTACAAACTTTGTCTAAATCATGACTTTAATGGTGTAAAGAAAAAATTGTACTAAAACATAATGAGAACTAGAAAAAATAAGCTTCATGATATGAATGAAACAAATAGTTATCTGAAGACAAATGTCTTGCTAAAGAGCAAATTGCAGACATAGTATCTGAACTCAGACTTCCTGCCTTCCAATATGACTTTTCTCCAGCAAGCTACCTGTTCCAGTGGGTATGGCTGTGTATCAAAAGACTCTAAAACTTAGTGACTTCATATCCCTAGGATGAATGCTATTCAAAACAGATATGATATAAAATACATGTAATAAAAGTGTTGATTTGGACCAGGAGCAATCAGAATATCTGTACATTGCTGGCAGAGATGTGAAATGGTGTAGTTGCTTTGGAACACTGTGGAACATTTTACTCCAGTTCTACCCCTAAGGTTCATACCCAAAAAAACTGAAACCATAAGTTCATATAGAATTTATACATGAATGTTCATAACAGCATTATTCATAATTGCTAAAAAATCAAATAGATCCAAATATCCACTCACTAATATTAGTACAAACAAGTGTGATATTAGACATATTAGACATAGACACTCATGAAACACATCTGCTACAACATGATACACATGACTTTTCCTCACATTTCATTGCTCAGAGTGAGAAACCAGCCCTTCCTATCTGCAAGGTGACTAAGTGCATAGACTTTCTTCAGAGGAGAAGCAGGATCAGCTATCAATGAACTGTACTGCGATCCACCATGATTTATTTTGCTTCCTAATCCAATGGGAAAAGAAAACATGTAAATTCATGGATATTCTTCTCAAACATATGTGGAAAATCTAGTGGTCTGCATTTTCCTACTATTCACCTTCCCACAGTGAGTGCTCTTGAAGTCTGCTCTACACCAACAAAGCAACAAATGAGTGCAGATTTCTAGATTTATATCAACACCAAGAAAAAATAGTGCTTATAGTTTCAGGGTCTCTGTAATTCCTACATCAAGATACTTTACAAATAGTTCATTAGAAAGGAGAGCTAGAGTTTAAAGTTTATTTTAAAATGTAATATTTTATAGCAACAATTTATAACAACTCTACTTTCCAAGTTGTATATTGATCATTATTACTATAATACTAAGCTGCTGTCACCAATCACAACATTGGGAAGGTGCTGATATCTTTCGCTCAATTTGTTTTACCCATTGTCTATTAATTTTCCTACTAAATCTATTTGTATCACTGTATAATCTTGTGTATTCCATGGCAATCTGAACCAAAAGTAATTGCAACCTGCCTTGCATGGACCTGCCTGCCAACACTGACCCTATATCTTCTTTAGAAATTGGTCTCACAATACACAGTGAGGACTGATATTCCACGAACCAATGGCTGCATTGTGTTTGTAGATGACAAATCATTTATGTTTGAAAGTGTAGCTGAATGCCTCCACTATGGCGCTTAACGAGGTATGGATGGAACTGATGACTCCTATCTTGAATATATTTTACATGAAAAGTCTACCTAACTACACTGCAAATCACTTGTCTCCAATCATTAATAATTCCTGTAACTGAGAATCTACTGAAAGCCAGACACTAATCCAAACACCTACTGATACCTTCTAGTATATATAAACCTCACAACTCTGAGGAAGGTACTGGTATTTTCACAGTTTTACAAGTAAAAGAGGATATATAACTTGCCCTAATGTACCATCAGGTAATAGGCAACTGTCTAATTCAAGCAATTTATTCCACAGACCTTTATGCTATAAACAGTGTGTGTGCTCCATGTGACAGCCTGACCTCTGTGGAAAAGACATGGTGGCCCTTACTGACTATAGTTTAGTTCACCTGCTTTTCTCTCTCATCCCATCCATGCTAGTTTAATGAATTCCAGAAAAGTCTGATTTTCCATTTCCAACCATCATATCTTGTCATAGCTACCGGCCCTTTGGAGTTAAAGAAACATCTAAAGAAACAAGCTATTTACTTAAAATACTCTTCTGCACTACAGTACAATACAGTCCCAATCTGAAATCCCAGTTAAGGGCATGATGGCACATGCCTGTGTTGCCAGCAATAGGGAGGCTGAGGCAGGAGGATGACTGCAAGTTTGAGGCCAGTATAGGGTATAAAGTGACTTCAAGGCCTGTCTGAACTGCATAGTGAGACCCTGTCTCAAAAAGACAAAAAAAAAAAAAAAAAAAAGAAAAATACATCAAATCCCAGTTAATACTATGGAAGCAATTTTCCAATAGAAATGTAATAATTTTCTTTGCAAATACTTGGGAATTTCCTTTGCAGGTACTAGTTAACTTTCTTTGCAAATACTTGTAAATACTTCTCAACCGCAAAGGTCACATGGACGTAAAGATAATCAATACAGAGATCCTCCAATAGATGTTTTGGAGCATTGAGGGGGAAAGTCTGAATCACCAGTTGGTCTTAAGAACAAGATTGGGAAAAGTGACCACCAAAATTATGCTCACCCCAAACTACTAATATGAGCAGCAAGAGTGTCTCCATACTGCTTGCATATATGAACCTTATATGAACCCATGGCGACCGGGTAGGCAGCAGAGAGGGAATCTCCCGGAGGAATGCCACTCAGACATAGCAGTGTGGCAACATGTGAAGGACGGAGAGGAAAGAGGTGGATATCCTGAACTCGAGAGGGATCTGGGGTGGGAACTGAGACACTCGGAAGGTCTGAGTGGAACCTCCTCTGGGGGGTGGGGATCGCAGATCTGCTGTGGTGCAGTCGGAGGGAGACGAGACGGAGGGGGAGGAGGTCACCACTCCAGGCACACCCTTGGCCCGCACCCTCGTTTCAGTGTTCGCAGCTTCAGCTTCGGAGACCCATTGCCCAGTTGCAAGGGGTGGGAATGGTAATGCTGGAGATCAGGAGGAGGTGGGAGGAGAAGAAAGGGCCTCTGGCATCAAGGCAACTAGACAGAGCCAAAAGGGTCACAGACGGCGCCCCAATGGGGGTGCATGCCCCATGGCTGCTCCACTGAGGGCCCCGTGGCTGTGCCGCTGTGGGCCCCGTGGCTACTCCGCAGTGGGCCCTGTGGCTGTGCCGCTGTGGGCCCTGCGGCTGCTCTGCTGTGGGCCCTGCGGCTGCTCCGCTTTGGGCCCCATGGCTGCTCCTCTGCTGCTCCGCAGTGGGCCCAGTGTGGCTGCTCTGCTGAGGGCCCCGCTGAGGGCACCTCACGGACTGGACCTGCCCCCACCTATAGCGCAGCGATGGGGTGGAGCTGAGCGGTCCGCTGTGAGCATATGTGCTTTTCCACCTCCGACCATGGCAGTTTGTATACACCCATGTATGTTATAGTATAGTCTGAGGCAGCTATATCTCTTCCCAAGGCGAGAGTCCAAGGATATAGATAAACCCAGGAGTACAGTTATTATCACAGGGAAGATGACTGATTGAGTGGTGGCGCAACAGAGATGAGGGAGGAGAAAAACTGAATGATCAAATGGGCCATCATCTGTGTAACTGAGTAACAAAGGTGAACGTAACACTATGTAGCACAGCATCCAGAGCTAATTCCCTTCTGTGTTCTCTATAATTCTGTATTTCCTCAGTCGTTTTTGTGTTAACAGAAGTGAAGATAACTTTATATTATACAGCATCCAGTGCAAATTCCCTACTATCTTATCTATAATTTGCTATTTCCTTTAATGTTTTTGTGTTAACTAATGTGAAGATAACTATGTAATACAACATCCAGTTCTAATTCCCTACTATATTCTGTATAACTTTGTATTTTCTGTATTGTTTATGGCTTTTCTGGTTCATATGTCTCCATTCTTTT